>JAOEGT010048018.1:0-20448 GCA_025447795.1 Speoplatyrhinus poulsoni
CCTCTGGGCCTGGCTCCAGACGGGGGCCCCGGGCTTCCTCCGGGCAGGGTAACCTCTCCTCTTGATTGCTCTTTCATGGGGGTCTTCTGAACCATTCTTTGTCTGGCCCCTCCCTCCATTACATTCAATACACGCCTTTTTATTTTTTCCTCATGTCAAAACAATGCACATTGCCTCTCTTGATCCATTATGGCAATCATCCAATCGAAAGGCATTAGTGAAAGAATAATAGTCTTTTCAGAATCCTACTTCTATTAATGATTATAGTGCTTGGCAGCTGACAGTGATGGACTCTACTGCCCCACCCCCTTATAACCTTATAACCAATTCTCCTTCCCCCTTGATGGTACACAGTCAGATCCTACAAACCCACACAACATGGCCGACAGCATCCTGACAGTGAAATATATAGGTCAAGATGCGCTCCTGACACCAACAGCTCTGAGAAGAGATTCTCCACTAATCAGGCCGTGAATAAATGTATAAAGCATGGAGATTTCTGAATCCGTATTCTGCCCACGGCTCTGGAATGAGAGCGTATACTTCACGAAGTAGAAAAGCTTTCAGACAGCTTCTACTCTTAATGTACCCCTTCTCTAGGCAATAGCCTTCCTAATGCTGGTTTGTCATTATCCATCTCTATTGTGAAAATGCTAAGTGACCATTTCTCCATTTTTGTGTTGTTTAAGCGCATCACGACTTCAGTGCTGTTCTGCTTGTAATAATCTTATTCTGGGAACTTCAGGAAGTTTACACAGTTGAGTGACATTCCATTAAAAAATGTATTGACAAGTTACATTACATTTTAAAAAAAAAAAAGGTAGTCAGCAATTGTAAAATAATATAATTTGTCAAATTCAGCAAATATCGAATAATCCTGTGTTTTAACACAGCTGGCTCTGTGAATGGGAACCCAGACAATGTGGTGCAGGCCGCACCACACAACACTTCTCCAGTCTTGGCAATGCCTCTCCAATGTGAGTGTGGAGCTTCTGAGGGAACACCCTATGGCATTAAAGGGAGAGGTGTTTTTGTTTTTGACAGAGTTCAAATATCACCACAACGCTTTATAACGACTAATACTTCTAAATTCAAATTTCTCCACAATGACTCTACCTTTAAATATGTTGTTTATAATCAATTGTCTTTCTTTTTTTTTTTATACATGCAGAGTGTAAAGCAGGACACTCAAGTGCTGAGGTACTGGACAGACATGTTTCAAAACAAACTGTTTTTGTTTGCCGTGGTTTCAACCACAAGGAGTCACAAATCGAGGTGTGTTGTCCCTTTAACTTTATTTATTTACTTACTTACAAATCTGACACTGTAAGCAGACAGCAAAAGTACTATGCTACCACCAAAAGTACTACCACCAACTGTACAAATAAGTGCTTTATATTCACCTGATATTGATTACCCCCTCCCCCTTGGTGAAATGACTCCACAGCAAATGCACGGAAATGAAAATAACACTCACAAGAAAACAATTGATTAGCCTTAGCGATCGATATCTTGTGGCAATTGTTTCAACTATGGGCGATGCAGTCCTATATCTGTGGGTTCACAAACATTGACCATTTGTACACGGAAAGAGCCAGGCAAACATGGTTAATGAGCTGATATTGATCGTGGCTGTTCTGACGGCTATTAATTAGATGATGACTGGGAACTGTGGCCGTATACTGAGGTTGGAGGGCAGAAGGAGACTTTCCTGGTCGCCTCGTCTGTGTAAATGCAACCACAATCATTTTGTGGATTAACCGCCTACAGATTACACCAGCGCGGACAAGAAGAATTAGACATCATGTAATCCTGTGACTGTGCTATAATAGAATGTGTAAAAAAGTATTTGGGGTGGGGGATTTCTCTCTGTTCCCATATAAACTGAAGAGTGTACCTTTTAAAACAAAAATCCGTAAAAGTCCTTCAAGGAAGGTCTCATCCCTCGGCAGCCATCTTGGAAATGCTTCCCGCCGGGCTGGTTTTTCGGGCCCACAAGATCAGGCCCCTAATGAACGGGGAGAGAGGCGTAACTGCCCCTTTCGTTGGTCACAAAACAAAACTGTGAATAGAATCACCTGTCAAATCTGACAAAACCCGAAAAAAATTTAATAAAAAAAGTTTTGTGACTTTGCCCTAAAAAAAAAAAAAATAGTTTTTCAGCCCCTCCAACTATGCATGCGCAACTGTTTCAATGCAACCACATAATTGGTTTAATAGATTTCCCTGTTTGGCCATTATCAGGCAGACGATTGGATTTTTTTTTTTTTGGGGGGGGGGGGGTGGGGGTGGGTGGGGGGGCAGTATGCGCATCTGCCCTCTTTGGCGTCAGACTTCTCCCATAGATTTCTATTAGGGATCCTTTAAGTTGTCTGTCTCCTCTAGAACGCTTACCAAAACCTCTCAGGCAATGTTGCACCTTTAGACACTGGATCAACGTAAAATGGAAAAACATGGGGAGCATGTATAATATTTAATTTAAATAAAGCATAGCCTAATTATTCAACGGTCCCAATCTGCTAGAAATAACAGCAACTCTGACAATAATCAAGTTTCATTTCACAGCTCAAGTAAATAATTAGGCCCAATGTCAAACTGTTTGGAATTGAGATAGAGAGTATATTATATTGGAGGGTGTTACTGTTCTGACACTTGTGTTTTTGCAGTCAGCACACCCTGCATTAAATATTAATGAACATAAAGCTATCCCTTAGAGACTGCAGCTTGATGGGTTGTGTAGCCATACTGCACAGAGACGAGACCAATTCAACTCGTAACAAAGTGCACACAGGCCTGGAAGAGCAACAAATGAGGAAGAGCAACAAATGGGTAATAGCAAGAAATAGTTATGGCAGCACAAAAAAAAGAGTAACGGTTTCAGTTCGGAAGTTCAGATTCAGTTCAGAGAAAGTGTTTAAAGAAGTAGGTGATTTCAAAAGGCTTACTGCATTACACTCAGGAGATGTCCCCTCGAAAGAAAGAGGACATCACCCAATATCCACAAACAGAAAGATCTGAGACCAACGCTGTAGTTCTGCCAGAAAGCATTCAGTGTTTGTGGGGTGGGGGGGTGGCAGAGGGGCAGTATGTAGAACTTTATGTTTGCATGGTAGGACTACATTTAGTAATCTTACCTAATGTGGGCTCAGCATAATTGATTACGTTGGCCTATAGCTGATTGAAATATAGCCTAAATATAATAACCTTAATACAATAAACACTAGCCTACTGTACACTAAATATTTGATAATAACTTCTAAAGTTACTGTAACTAGCAACTACAACTGTAAGTTTGTCTAGCTTTTCAAATATGTGTTGTCATCATAAGACTATGGTTAACAGTAGAGCTGATATGCCTGTCTACCGATACTAGCTTTGTGTCTGTGGAGAAATAAGAAAACATTTAGAGAGAGATGGCATTGGCTCTTTATGAATGTAGCCTATATTGTGCCGCTATCATTAGTAGCCAGGTCCTGTCGACAGCTTGATGGCTCATGGAGCTGGTTGCTACGGCAACGGGGATTAGGGAGATTGCTGATTCCTCTTGAGGCATCAAACATCATGTGGCTTCCCTAACATTGTATGTAACAGCAAAGTCTATGCCATCACTGCAATTCACGACTAAACATGCATAGGATGAATACTATAGGTTACAATAATTAACATTTTCATTACGTAGGTTGGCTATATGGCTACCTAACTATAGTTATGCTGTAAACGCTCGATTGGTACCGTATAGGCTATGATGAAACGTGGAGACTAAATATATACATCCACAGTTGTAAGGATTTTATTTGGAAGTGGTGACGGGTTTCCCAGATCGGCTTACCTGGATGTAGACAGGCTTTCTGAAGCATGGAAATAAACCTCTCGCCATGGCAGCAAAAACCGAACATCTCACAGCTCACATCAGCTATTGAAAAAAAAAAGCGGGGGGTCGCGTTTAAATGCTTAGCCTACGTCTTCATATCGTGAAAGGACTAATCAACACAACGCCTCCTTCAGTCGCCTAATGTATAGCCTATGTGTAACAGCAGGCTAACGCGTGTGCTTAGGGAGCACAGATACAGCACAGCTGCGTCGGTGTCTGCTGCGGTAAAGTAAGTTTATTGGTCAGACTCGTTCCGTTAGCCTATTAAATATTTTAGAAGCGTTTTTTAAATAATAAGCCCAAGTGGATATTGCATTTCTAATAGCCTAAGTAAAAAAAAGGCATATGTAAAGAAACAGCACGTTTTTAATTTTAACAGGCCTATTCATAATTATAACAAATAAATTGTATTCTTGTAACGGCAAAATATTTAATTTAAAGGTGGAGTTAATGCACTATCAAAACAAAAACACATATATTCAATGTCATACAGGTGCTACCTCAGAAGCTCCACCCCCACATTGGACACACATCGCTAAGGCTGGGATAGTGTTATTTGGTGCGGTCTGCACCACTGTGTTTTCATTTAAAGAGCCAGTAGTCTACTCTGTAGAAATACCGCCAAGTTATTAATTTTTTCTCTCCACACAGAACAAATGGGCATATGCTACTGGGCGTGTAGGCCTATTTGCTAAATTTTAAAATATATTTGTAAAAGAAAGTTATGGTAGTGATATAATGCATGATATAGCCTATTAGTCTCGCAGAGCATGCAGCCTTCCCTTAAGGAAAGTCTGGGACACAGAGCTGGCTAACTGCGTCAGTACCCGCCTACTTGACATGTGAGGTATTTTGATTGACATGCTTGACGACTGGACGTTAAACTTGCGGAAAAGTAAAGAACAAGTCTGGCTGTTTTACAGGTATTGTAAATCTGTAAAATTAGTAGCCTACGATTACTGATTAAAATTAATTGAGTATGAGTAAATACATCATATATCGTTGCACGGAAATTACGGAGACATATACTTGTGTGTGAGTGACAATGCTAACAGCCAATGTATATCGACAGTATTACTTTCCGAAAGTCAGAGAGTGAAGTGTCGAGCTTATGAGGGTATATGCATCAGACGTTCAGCACAGAGTTGCTTATGTGACGTAGTGCCAATGAACGGAAGAGGCTGAGACTACCTACCGACAGCTCTCACTCTCACGCACGCAGGCGCGCACCCCCCCTTCCCAAACATACACACACACACGCACACGCACACGCACGGTAGACCAATTTGATATTTCCGTTTTGGAGATTATCCTCGTGCAATTGCAAATACTGCCAGAGAGTGGAGCCACGTTACCATAAATGAATGGAATGTGTCCAATGAATTCATCTGGGGGATGTCCTAAATGTAAAATGTCTTAATGCAGAGCAGGCAAGCAAGATTAGCCATATGCCACTCAGCATTATAACCCAGTATAGGCTAATCATGCATATGGACCTTGAAATGTAAAGGCTACACAGTCTATTTGGCCATGTCAACATTCAAATATACCCTATTGCTAAAGGTTAACTATTTTTGAGCTATATTTATCTAAATGTCAGTGGGGAGTGCATTTTTGCTTGCCCATGCCAATCTTCGTTACTGAGCTAAAATTTATTTAAAATTTAAAAATTTAAAATTTAAAATACAGATCCCGAAGACCTTCACAAAGGACATTACAGTATATTGGTGTTAGGGTTATTGGGGGTACCCCCCCCCCTTCCCCTCCGCCCACTACAGACCTAACAGGCACACACACAAATTAACTCTTTAACATATGATGAAGTGAACTGGCTGATGGACGCTTACTGCTCACTCACGGGTTGCTATGAGCTTATACCAAGGCAGCAGCTGACAGCTGTAGTTCTATACATTGGTTGTTTTAGTTTTTTTTAAATTGACATTCAAAGGCTATTAATAGGCATAGGCTATATTTTACCCATGTACAGTTACACTGAAGAGTGGTGGGAACCAAACGCACGATAGTGCTTAGGTTAGACTCACGTTAGTTTTGTTGTTTTGGCAGTTTTAGACGTGAGGTGCTAGGCCTACAGGCTATCGCTTGGAGCTTTACAGTAGCCATATATGATCAACTGCTGCAGCATGTATACATTTCACATTACGCCTAAAAAAATTATTTTAGAATAAATTGGTAATTTCCAGTCCTTCCAATCTGTCTGTGCATAGGAGAAAAGACAAATACATTCTTTTTTTTCCCATACAGCCTGGGGCAGCACCTGCTTCTCCTTAAAGGTAGAGTCAATTATCCTATGCTTTTTGTCAAATTCAGAGAGTATACTCACAGTTAGCTAGCTTCCAGTTCTGTGTGCGCGCTGAAAAAACTATCTGGTGTTCCAACACAGCCCTGGCTCTGTAAATGGAAACACATACAGTACTGCAGACGCGCCACACAACACTTTCCAAGCCATGGCAATGCTTATCCAATGTGTGGGGCAGAGCTTCTGAGGGAGAACCCTAGCATTGAAGGGAACAGTGTTTTGATCAAGTACAAATATTGCTTTCTCCAGAATGACTGACTATACCTTTACAATTCTCAACTTGAGACATTTAGGCAAAGTGATACATGACAAGGGATTTGAAAGGTGGTCAGATGACACCAGAATAACTTATTTTATATTGTGTTGATTAAGGTGAAGATCATATCCACACCATGTTATATCCGTCGTAAAGAGGGCCTGTATGCTATTAATGTATAGGCTAGACCTTCAGATAGAAAGATCAAATGGATAACGCGTTACAAATGCGCACGTCTTTAGCCTGTCTGTGACCAAGTTTTTTTTTTTTCTTCTTTTTTTTTTTACAGTTTAGCCTATCTAGTGAGCAACAGCGACACCAATGGGGGTATTTAGGATAGTGAGTACTGAGTACCATCAGCGCTATTGAAATGAGAGATTACAGGATCTGTTTTCCGAGAAGTAATTTCACGCTTAAATGCACACGTGGGAAAGAGGCACTAGACAACTGTCTGGATGGACGGCGTGTTCCTCGTATGCACATGCGTTATGCAGAGTGGTAAGCTAAGTCGCCTAGGACGACAGCTGAGGCAGATTGCATTGGAGGCCGCCAGAGTTGTGCTGACTACAAGGGTAAAGACGCTAGCCTAAAGATGTCTCTCCCCAGAAGAAACGCCTCCCAACGTCGCGTAAACTCCGCCCATTCGGGACGCAGCACTTCCCTTGAATGACTTGTTCTGAGGTTGCATTGACTGACTTGCTTACTTGGAAGACAGAGGTAAGTAGCCTGCCACACAAACTACTGTCCATGCTGATTGAATTAGTTATGTGTAGAGGATATAACGCTGTGCCTGGATTAACATAAACTGTGTGGGAGAATAGCACTTTGAAATGACATGATGACATGGTATCAATGATTGAACAAGATGGATATAATAGACATTGCAGCTATTAAAGGCGCTGTGTGTACGAATTTAGAGCTACACATTCAGTATCATCTGTTATCAGTGAGTGAAGTGCTCTTTGAGAAGATCTGCTCTTGTTGATTGCCCCTGTCTCCATATAAGTCTATTTACAATAGATTTAGCCAGATATCTATCTGAAGGCTCTGACCAATCAGGGCATCTTTACCCTGATTGGTCTTGCGAAACTACCTTGCCTGTCAATCACATGACGGAATGCCAATGAGCTCCGGGGGGGGAGCAGAGAAGGAGCAGAGGGGGTGGGGTGGTGGTTTAGCATTGGTGATTTACAAGCTAGCACTCTCTTTACAACTCTCAAATCAGCAGCTTTAAACAGTAATAGATACAACTTTAAAGGATATATGCATATAGTAATATAGCTTTGGTTACATATTAACATACAGCTGATGGGATTTTTTTCTACCAGGCAGTGACACAAAGGAATACATGTTTAAATCCTCATGGAGATTGAAATCCATGCCGCTGGTGTCATTCTCCGCCCCACAACAAGTGAATATGTCTGAGCACGTGTCTCTCTGGACCTCTGACAGACTGGTCGGAAAGAAGTACGTTTCCAAGAGAAGCATCGGAAAGTATGAGAGGCGTCACGTTTCTCGTGTGTGCATGGGGGTCAGCAGTATGGAGACCTGGTCACCTCCATGCTGCAGCGAGATGCAGAGCGGGATGTTTTACCTGAACCCCCAGACACCCACGTGGAACTTCGCCGAGAAGTTCTCCGGCCTCTCGTCCGGGGAAGAGCAGGACCTCTGCGACGGCCAGGCTTGGTGCGGCCTGGAGCCGCCAGAATGCAGCACGTACACAAAGGTCAAGAAGAAGCACGGCCCCACTCTGGTACACCCGGTAGAAAGCGATGGGGGCACCCAACAGGTCTACGACACGCCGCGAACCGACCCGGCTGACCAGAAAGAACCCGAGGCGGAGGTCGAAGAGCAGGAATGCCGTCCGGGCGCAGAGGAGCGCGGCAAACAGAACGCAGACAACCCTGTTCCTCCGAATCCTCCCCGTCCTCGTCTTCCTCCAACTGCCAAAACTGTGATTCAGTTCGACGCCGGCGAGGATGGAAAGGCTCCGCGGTTTTTCGCCGCCATGAAGAAGCGTGGCGTCGGGATCGACTCGGAGCACCGGCCCTACAAGTGCACACGCTGCCACTGGGCCTTCAAGAAGTTCTGCAACCTGCAGAGCCACCTGGAGACACACTCAGGCCTGAAGCCGCACATCTGCGACATCTGCGGCAAGGCCTACTCGCACCAGGGCACCCTGCAGCAACACAAACGGCTGCACACCGGCGAGAGACCGTACCACTGCCCTTTCTGTGCCAAGACCTACATCTGGTCCTCCGACTACCGCAAGCACATCCGCACCCACACCGGCGAGAAGCCGTACGTCTGCGACGTCTGCAGCAAGCACTTTGTGCGGTCCTCGGACCTGCGGAAGCACGAGCGCAACATGCACGTCAACAACAAACCCTTCCCGTGCGCGCACTGCGGCAAGACCTTCAACAAGCCGCTGTCACTGCAGCGGCACGAGCGCAAGCATTTGGGCGAAAGGCCGTTCTGCTGCCCCGACTGCGGGAAGGCGTTCGCGCTGGCCAGCCGCATGGCGGAGCACCAGAAGATCCACCGCGGCGTGCGGCCGTACGCGTGCACCGTGTGCGCCAAGTCCTTCACTAAGTCGTCCAACCTGCTGGAGCACGAGGCCATCCACAGCGGCGTGCGTCCGCACAAGTGTGGTGAGTGTGGCGTGGCGTTCGCCGTGGCGTCGCGCCTGGTGCGCCACCAGTACGTGCACAGCGGCGAGAAGCCCCTCCGCTGCGCCGGCTGCAGCATGAACTTCAGCCACTCGGCGACGCTGAGGCAGCACCAGGAACAGACGTGCGCCGGAAGGATCTTTGTGTGCAAAGAGTGTGACAAGTCGTTCCAGTGTGCCTCCAAGCTGGCGCAGCACATGCTCAGCCACAAGGGGCAGTGCGACACTGTTTGATGACAGGTATACTCCTTCTTAAACCTCTTGTTCTCTTAAAGGTATAGTCAGCGATTATAAGCCAATACACTTTTTTATTTATTTATTTTTATTCAGTGAATATTTCCTCACAGTCTTCACTAGCTGCCTGTTCTGTGTGCTCGCTGTAAACATGATCTAGTGTTTCTACACAGCCCTGGCTCTGTAAATGGGAACACATACAAAGTTGTGCAGACCGCACCACACAACAATGTAACAGCCTTCCCAATGTGGAGCTTCTAAAGGGCGCACCCTAGGCATTGAAGGGAGAGGCGTTTTTGTTTTCATCAATTTCAAATATCAACAATCTTTAATCAAATTTGAATTATATCTGAAAGCAAATTCTTTCAATCTTTGAATTATTAACAAGGATATCCTTTCAAATGTATAGGCAAACTCAGTCAAGAGATAAGCTCAATTGAAAGCCAGGTTGGTACCGGGATGTAAGTACAATGAGATCTTAATGTCTTAACTTGCACTCTTGCTTCATGGCTACGGCAGTGTAGGAATGTGAATCGGTGGCTATAGTGTGTGAATAGTTCCTGAATACAGGAGTTTGATTGTTGGTATATTTGTGGAATTGCTTATTTCGCGACAAGCATCACAAGCTTGTCTGATTGGTTTTACGAATGGTTTTAAGAAGGAAAACATGTAGATTTACTAACGCACAAAGCGAGAGCTAGGATTGCACTAGAATGTAATACAACATACTGTTGTTCCTATCACTGTTGTGCCTTAGCATTTATATGAAACCACACTTTTGTAGAAAGCTGAATTTCAATAAAAACTTTTCTAAAAATGTCATTATTTCTTTCATTAGTAAAATTAGTTTATACAATTATATAAGTTCCTGTATACATTATCACTCATGTATTATATACAGTAAGTATTTAATCTATTTAGTCTAATAAATACAATGTATCTGATATTTCATTGATTAAAGCTAATTAAAACAATATTTGCAGAACATGACATAAGCCTGTGATTTATGATGAGCCTGCGTGGCTGTTGGCAAGATGCACTACATCTCAACAACAGAGGTGTATAGACGGATGGATCACACTGTTGGCAGGCAGAAACCAGAAGGCGTCTGACCCAAATTCACTGTCTAAATGCCCCGACACTTGGCTTCTGCACGCTAATGGTAAACAGAGAGTTCACCTGCTGTGTTGTCACTGGATACGCACGGAGAGAGAGAGCCTTGTGGCATCTCAGATATTGTCGGGCTAATCTCCCAACACAAATGAATTGAGAGATTACTGCAATAAAATGCAGCCGTCATAGCAACCCTGTTCAAATCAGCAAGCGGTAACACTATAACAATAAATAAATGAAACACAGAATTGATCATTTGTATATTTACTGGGATCATACAAAACAATATTTATAGCAACATATACAGATTTACATCTAACATAATACCGTGTACATATAATTGAATCTGATATAACTGATATTATATACTGATAATATAATTTAATACATTTAGTGCATCAGTACTGATAAATAAAATCACATTCTGCATTCTCATTTAAAACATATTTAATAAAAAAAAGACTAAAAAAAGACATTTTATCATTGGTCATGGATCATGTGATTCCAAAACTATTATAAATGAAATATTAAACAATCATTACCTCCCTTTGGAATATATTGAGACTCAGAATAATCCTCTGCAAAGCATGGAAAGCAACTCCATACACAGGGGGACAAAGAGGAGTGGATGGGTTGTGTGTGTGTGTGTGTGTGTGTGTGTGTGTGTGTGTGTGTGTGCGTGTGTGTGTGTGTGTGTGTGTGTGAATGTAATGTTCTGGCTCGTAGCCCAAAAGAGGTCTTTCCCAGCCACGTGTCTTTTTCCTTTTTTTCTCCATCCACGTGTACTACCTCTGGTCCATCCATGTGTACTACCTCTGGTCCATCCATGTGACATATCGGCCACCAGGGTTCAAGATGGTGTAAACAGACTCTTTTGTGTCTCTTCAAACGTGTTGTGTGAAGATGTGTAACTTTAACCTGCCAAATAATCTGGCCCCCCGGGAGAGAAAATAAATAATTTTTACTATTACTATATATTTAATTGTACATGGCTTTCTGTTAATTACAATAATTAATTAAAAGCTTTGGCAGCTTTTTCCCCCCCCCACAATCATATAGCAGTAAGCAGAAGCGAATGTATGGCTAGCTAACGAATGTATGGCTAGCTAACAAATGTATGGCTAGCTAACGAATGTATGGCTAGCTAACGAATGTATGGTAGCTCTTGAGGGCATTGCAAGAGGTCATCGGAGTCAAATGACGTAGCTGGAAAGCAGGTGGCCGTGTAATTTGCAGTGGTTATACCGTCATACCAAACAATCCTGCCTATTCTGGTCCAGTATAAACTCGATGGTCCCTGTGTTTTGCCATGAGGGTTCACACCGAGTCAGGAGACTAGGTCAGAGTCCTGGCGCATATCTGACCGCAGTGGGCTGATTCGGGGAAGGGGAAGGGCGGTTAGATCCTCAAGCCGCACATGTATCCACCCAATGCCAATTCCCTACTGTCAGCTAACCTCAGCTGTCATATTCCCTCAGTGAATATGTGTCACTACAAAGACCTTAAAAGCCAATTTCCTGTGCCGGTGTGTATTTCAGTATAGCCGCTCTGCGCTCCACTCTTGCTCCGTGAAATGTTTAAAGGGTAGCCAAAAAAAGAAATGTGGGTGATGGCCTGAAGATTCATACGTGGGTTTCCTCTATGTTCAGGTCAAGCACCAAGCATCACTGTTTCTAAGGGTTTCGTGAGGTGACACCATAGAGGTCACACCAAATTGTGTTGGTATATGATCTGAAAATACAAGATGGCAGAATTAGCACCGTGTCTCTGTACATTTTCAGGTGGTATGATGCTTCTGTCGACTATGTTTTTAATGAACTGCAACAGACCTGAGGAGTCCACATGATGCCTATTCCAGTTGCTGGCCTACACACAAGACATGGATATATTTAGAAGTCATATCATATGTGTCTGGAGGTAAGCAATATGCCATTAGTGGTATCTGGTACAGAAACCATACAGAAACCCCAAAAGCCATAAGAACCATTTACACACTGAAAAGTTTGTAGCATGCCTATTGGAACCCTTTGCACTGGAATAAAAATGTATTGCAAGATTCCTAGTCCTTTCTACTGTAATATTATGGCTGAACGGATCATAACTCACCTGACATCCTTGAAAAGGGATTAATCCCAGCATTAAGGGGTTGGAACAAAGCAGGAGGACCCATAGAGGATGGGGTAGGAGAACCAAACCCATGCATCTGCTGTGGTCCCTTTAAAAAAATAAATAAAACATTTTGACAAAGTTTCCACATTACTGAAAATGATTAACATAATTCTTACGGTCTTGACTGGGTCTGTTTGCTCCGAGTTCTCCATTTGGATGGCTTTGGGCTTGGATTTGAACCATCCACTAAACCATCCCACTTTGCTGGTCTGCACAGAGAATATAAAGGGGAGACGGATATATTGAAATAATTTCCATTATTTTCATACCTAAGCATCATTTTGCCTTTTTACTGAAATCACCATATGACCTCTCTTCTATGTGGAACTATAAGTAACAACTAAACCCTGTTGTGTGTAAATACACAGTTTGATCATAGCTCTACTCCACTTCTGGCCAACAAACACCAATAACCCTTTGAATATAAAATACAAAAAGCCATGTCAGACTTTGACAGGCACTACTAACCTCGTGAGACCATCCGGATCTCGCGAGCTTCAGTTTGACTTTTCCGCGAGAATCAGTCTGGACACTTTGAAATGGTTGTGCGTGAGTCCAATCAACAACCGACCAATCAGCAGCGTACTGATACAGGTAACTAGGGGCGTGGCTTAGGTGTGCCGACAGAGACTCGAAAACCACAACGGCGGTTCCTAAAGAGGTTAACGTAGCTCTGAGCTGGAGAGTAGTTCTTCATTTAGAGAAGAGCAGAGAACAGAGGTCACGCGTCGATGGAAAACATGTTTTCACTCTTCTCCCGTTATGGCAACAGTTTGATTTAACAACCGTCTCCACTGGCTCACAGGTTCGTCCAATCACCTGCCAAGTGTTTTTTTTTTTAAAAGAGCCTGACCTTTTCAAGCAGTTTTAACGGACGGCTCCCCGGATGGTTGCGTGACACAACCTATCTGTCACGTCAGGTTAGCTGGCTACACTGGAAAAACCAGCAGAATTTTGACCCTTGACCCTCAGAGGCTGTATTCGTCCTCAGAGCGATAGCGATAGTGAATTCCGAGATTGATGATTGATCTGCTGACCTGTTTTGGCTGGACGTCTGTCATGGCTTGAGGCTGGTCGTGTGTAGCCAACCCCTGTTCCCAGGTGCTCTGGTCATCCTCTTCATGTGTGCCTTTCACCTGAATGCCCATCTCCAATTGGACAGACGGACAGACGGACAGACAGAAAAAAAAAAAATCAAAACAAGAAGTAGATACTAAAATCTGGAATGGAATTAGATTGTTTATTAAAACCCTCCCCTATGGAATGAAATACGTAGAACAAACTTAGAATACAGCGCTCTCTGTCAAAATGTTACTCACCACGCCGAAGTTAGAGTCCAACTCTGTAAGAAAAACAAAATCAAAGGACCATACACCAGTTTCCCACAATATAGTAATTCAGTAATGTTTGCCGTTTGCACGACTGCAAGCTGATTTAAAAAAATATCTGAAGACATGGCTTATTATCTTAATAATAATGTAAATTCAGTACTGTACCTATCTACTTTCTTGTTGCGCAGGGATGTTTTCAATACGGTAACACATCTCTAACCACAGTAATGTGGACTTACCAGGGGAAGCACAAGCAGAAACAGGTACTCCTCAGAGGTCTAAATTATCTTAATAGACCTTTGGTCAGAAAGGATCACTATGGTCGGAAGAGATAGCAAAACAAGGTCCTGTGTCAAAAACCTGTAGTTTGTAATTGTGGTTGCGTCCACCACTGCATACCATCTGCTGAAGGGAGAGCCTCTGAAGGAGATAGCTGCGATGCCGTTGTGACCTGGGCACTGTCAGTGTGTTGACAACTGACGCCTTGGATCCCAGCCACAGGCAGAATTGGGGAGGCTGAATCGGGCATTAGATGTGGGGGAGAACTGGCCTGTAGCCTAAAGGGTGTAGAAAATAGAGACCCGGGGTCATGACAGCTTGCCGAGACACACGCAGGGGGGGCAGCTTCCATCTTGCCAAACTGGAAGCCACGCAGCTGTTTCTGTGGGCGCGTCGCAGACTATGCGTTACATAACTTTACAACTGTATGGCACATAGAAGACATGTAGATGCTGTGTTGGCACTGTGTGTTTTCTAAAGACACTTTTTGACACTATACGGTAGTTTAGTTCCGGAGTTGTTTTTTTTTTTTTTAATACCCTGTTAACCCTCTCGCAATTGGCTGACTCTGTCAATTGGTCAACTGGTTGCAACGGTCAAACATTGGCCTTCCTTAAAGGTATAGTCAGAGATTGTAACTGAATACACTTTTTGTCAAATTCACCTGACGGTCTCTAAACTATCCACTAGCTTACCGCTCTGCGCGTGCTGGAAATATTTTCCGGTGTTTCGACACAGTCCAGGCGCCGTAAATAGGAACATAAACAAAGTGGTGCAGGCCGCACCACACAACACTATCCAAGCCTTCACAATGCGTTTTTAATGCGTGTGTGTGTGGGGGTGGGGGTACGGGGGCAGAGCTTTAAAGGGAGCAGCCGATGGCATTTAAAGGGCAAGGTGTTTTTCTTTTGATCGAGTTCAAATTAGGGGTGTCGATGCCCACCTGTTTCCCCAGCGCACAAGCGAAGGCTCGTTTGCTAATCCTTTTGTGTCTCATGCCTCATTCCGTGTAGCCGGCACTCGCCACCTGAAACCTCACGCTATAGGCTATTTAAAGTTGCGGGTCTTGTCTGTTGTTTAGAGTAGGCGATATTATCGTGTGTATTTTCAGCACGATATCAATATTTCTTTTTGTATTATCGCGGTTTTCATCAATAGTGGTATATCGCGACACCCCTAGTTCAAATTTCAACAATCTTTCTCAAGAGGGACTGATGGTTCTTAGACTGTATACTGCCATCTACTAGCGTGAATGCAGCTGTTGCCAATATTAACTCTATGGGTTACTCCTTAATGGGGAAGTCCTGTACCAGGGGTAAAAACAAGTTGTTTTTATTTATTACAATTTATTATTTATTATGTTAGTTTTGCAACAGCCACTTGTCGCTGGAAATAGGCAAATATTTTTGAAAATGTATGGAAGCTGGTCTAAACTGTCAAAGCACCTTGTAAGCTTTGCTTTTAAAAGGTGCGCTATAATGAATCAATATCTTGTCAAACCTCTCCCTCGCTCGTCACCTGTGTGAACGCAGGGTTATGGAGCCAACATTTTGGTGACCGTTTGCAGTTCTGCAGATTAGGCACATTCCCCATATGGACAGTGTCCTCTTGCAGGCTGAGCCCTCTCGCTCTCGCCTTACCATGATGTAATTTCTTCGCTTTGTGTGCCTCCCTGATGCATAAGGTTCTCTTCCTCTGTGGGACCGCTGTAATAATTATATTCGGCCTCCGGACTCTGAACATTACCCCGTAGTTCCTCCAAGTCTGGTTCTACGGAAGAAAAATAATGTGGTTTGTTTTGGTTGTCGACCTTATGTCCATTGGAAGATACTCCTGAGAGAGTATCAAAATAGCAAATACTGAGTACTGGGGTGAAATTACTGTACCTGAAACAGCTTGGCTGTAGTCATGGACCAGTTCACTTTCCGTCCTGGCAGGCTGTTGGTATGTTTTCTTAGGAACTATAGTTCCCATCTGTACAAAATGGATAATTTTACAGTTAAAATAATTTGGCCAAGCCTACATAAACATAACATAAGCATACATAAACCAGCTATTTAATCCCTCCCTGCTCCTTTAAAGGTCTTAGTATATAGCAGAAAACATCTATGTAAATATATAGTGGAGTAAAGGTGTCCTGAGCAGAGAATGACATCACACTCCCTGTGTGTGTATGTGTGTGTGTGTGTGTGTGTGTTGTCCTGGAAGAATTTGTTTTAGTCTGAGATGCTGGTGCTTAGTGTGACATCTAGTGGTAAAAATATTGAGCCACTCAAATACACTAGTAACTACTCACTGCCAGTTGCTTTGGGTAAAAGCGTCTAAATGCTAAATGACCTAGTTGTCATTTTAATGGATCGTCCTAGTATTCTATTATTATTATTTGGGCCACTCAGTGGCAACACATCGTTAATAGGCTCGTCGCTCACAGCTGGACTGAAGCCCAGCGCTGCACACACACACACACACACACACACACACACAAATAGAGCAGGACATCTTGTCAAATCGCCACCTGCAGGTCCCGCTGCCTTAGCCTCAGTTGCTGCAGCCAATCAGGAGGCTCCCCCTGGAGGACACCAGTGCCCGCCGCTGCTTCGGAGAAGCTAAGTCTCTCTGCCAGCTGGGGACATGTGGGCACGTATATAAATTTACACACAGGGCGGTCACATTTGACTGTGTGTGTGTGTGTGTGTGTGTGTGTGCATGTTAATTTGTGTGTGTGTGTCTATGCCACCACACCTTTATAACCTCTCCAGTCAGCGTGGAGAAGTTCTCCTCCAGCCTGAGCAAAGCCCGGCCCACCACTTCAAGGTAGTGGAAAGCCTGAGACGCTAGGCCAGAGTCCAGCAGGCGACTGGCGTACAGCAGCTTGTACACCTGCAGATGAACCGGCTGTTGTTATGACTACACAGAATGACCATGGTGTGGGAGGTCATTCAGGTCAGATTCAAACGTTATCCATCCCAACCCAGGCAATTAATTTGCAGCTTACCCAGTCTGCACATTGATGTGGTCCGTGTACAATGAATAAGCCTTGTGAGACCTTCCTGATCTCGCAAGCTTCAGTTTAATTTCGCCGCTAGAATCAGTCTGGAAAGCCTAGAAATAATTTTGAATGTGTCTGAGTAACATCTGAACTTTCCAATCGGCGTCGTGTTTCTAACTATATGGGCGTGGTTTAAGTGTGCCGACAGTGAAAACAACCAGATTATTCATCCAATCAGCTGCCAAGTATTTATTTTAAAGTACCTGCCCTTTACAAACCGTTTCAATGTATGGCTCCCCAGATGGAAAAATTAATATGAGGTGCGTTCAGAATAGGCGAACATTCGTGGCAAACATGTTTGTTTTGAACTTGAATTTTGAGCAATTTGTTTAAACATTTCAAAATAATTTGATTTAACCTGTCACCCTGTGTGTTCGCCGAGAACTACCTCCTCAAATCTTTTGCTTGTGTTCCCAAACGTTTGCGGCAAAACTGTTCAAATAGGTTCACAAACGTTCGCTATGTTCGCCAACTCTGAACGCACCTCTGGCATGTCAGGTTACAAATGAATCATGCTATACCTGGAAATGTGGAAGACAGAAAGGTTTTCCCCCAAGCGTCTGGCTGTACTCAAACAGCTCTGTGCACTGAATGGCTTCATTCTGGGCGAACTTGGTGAATGGAAGCCTTGAGAAAGAATATTATTTGTTACAATACTTTTTACAGTACTTTACAGTACTGTTACAGCCATTCACAAACAGTTTCAATGTACGGCTTCCCAGATGGACTTGTGACAACAATTCCTCTGGCATGTCAGGTTAAGCTTTGGACACTTTTGGACACTTTGGACTTTGGAGATGAAAATGTGAATTGACTATGCAGAGTAATGGGGCCACAGTAAACAATAAGTAAACAGATGTACAGTATGTACTGTAAGTAAAATAAATTAAAAGACAACCAACATTAACTTTGCTACACAAGTACGCATCAACCCTTCCTTGCGTAGCTCGATGCAGTTGCGTAAACTATGAAACAGCCCTTAATTCAGCCACTGACGGCATTGACGCATGTCAAAAGATGCCAGAGTTTTAGAACATAGTCCTTTTTAACTCCCACTAGCTTCATCTACCGCACGCAAGGTTCAGAGCACATATCTATTTCTTGAGTGTCTATCCATAAACATGCCTTGAATATCTGCAGACTTTTGATCTCCTCCATCAGTTTGTCTTAACATTTGTGTGCAGTAGCATCAAGTAGTCTCTGGCGCACCACTGAACACCATCACCAGTGGGCGCTGGCCCTCACTGTACAGCACAACAGCTCACCTGTGGCTGCTGCCCAGGAGCACCAGCCTCTCTGCCTTGTGGGTGAACACACCGAAGGGGAGGCAGGCCACGAGGTAGCACACATGGGAGGCATGGAGGAGGCCTCTAGACGCTGGAAACACACAGCACAGCACAACACAACACAACACAATACAACACAACGCACACAACACAGGACAATACAACACAACACAACACAGAACAACACAAGACAACACAGCACAGGACAACACAAGACAATATAATACAGGACAGCACATATTAACAAAAGCTTTTTCATTGAGGGGTTCCAGAATGCTTCTGACTGAAGCTGAAGATGAAGTTGAATCTGTAGTCTCGCGAGACTGTCCTGATCTCACGAGACTACAGTACAGGTCAGTGTCTGACCCACGGTGCATGTACACACACGGGCGGTACAGGCATGTACACGGTGGTAGCGTACCCAGAGAGTCCCCCATGGTGATCGTAGCCTTCTGCTGCGTGGCACCATGTCCCGTTTCATTGGACAGCATGACCGCTAGATGAGGCCGCCAGTCTCCAGCTTTCTCAGTGCCACAGCACTACAGGAGGAGGAACACATTAAAAAGGTGCTTTTATTGTCACATACACATAGCGACATTCATCCTCTGCATTTCACCCATCTCTCAAGGGAGCAGAGGGCAGCCGCCGGGCAGCCTCTGGGCAGCCGCTGTGCAGTGCCCGGGGACCAACTCCAGGTAGAGGCCAGTGTCAAGATGGCCCTGACTGGAGGGTGAACCTGAATGATTTCAATAGTGGGGAAGCCGGAGCACCCGGAGGAAACCCACGTAGACACAGAGAGAACATGCAAACTCCACACAGAAAGGCCGGGACGACTATCCACTGTGCCACTGTGTTGCCCAGTGTTATCTTATTAGCTATACTGGACATTTAGTGTCATTTCCTAGAAATGACATAGGCTAAGGCTTCCCACTCTAAGTCAAATTTCAAATTCCCTGACCTTTCCCGGATTTAACTGAGTAGAAAACGGAATCCATGACCCATATTGAACGGCACTTGGGTAGACAAAATCGTACTATCTTTGGTTTGTTTTGAGCTAACTCTCGTTTCAACTCTCAAATCCTACATACAGCAGCTTTAAACATTCACTTAATCTAATAAGAGATGTTTCACAGTACAGTACAGTGTGTGTGTGTGTGTGTGTGTTGTTGGGTCTGCTGACCACAGCCCTTGTATTTACCACGGCTGCAGTGGGGATTCTCCCAGACAGTAGATGGAAAAGAGTATGGAGCGGATCGCTGGCTGTTAGCCGTCCTGTGAACCTGCAAAACACACCTAGGCCATCACAGCAGAACTCGCAGAAGAGTGATCTACAGCATTGCGTGAAGACTACAGAACCCCGTCAGTCCACATTCTACACGTGCAGTATTTAGCAGACGCCTTTTTCCAAAACTACTTAAAAGTAGGGTTAGTCATTTATCGAGAATGCTTGCTAACCTCCATCTTAAATCAAAACAAACTCCCTTAGAAGCTCCGCCCCCCACACGTTGAAACACATTGAGGAGCCAAACATAGTACAACGGCTTTGTTCCCTGCTTAAAAATCCCAGCATTGCTGGTCACCAGTATAAGGTATGTTTTGCATTAGTGCTGTACCAAACGGTTATTTTTTTGTCGATTAATCTATCGATTATTTTTTCCATTAATCTATCAATTATTTTTCAATTAATCGGATAACTACATTATTGATAATATAGAAATCCAGTCGATGCCATAGGGTGCTCCCTCAAAATCTGTGTCACCCACATTGGTAACACAGTGTTGTGCGGCCTGCACCACTTTGTTCCTTATTACAAAGCCAGGGCAGTGTAGAAACACTAGATTATAGTTTTCAGCATGTACAGAGAATGGGCAGCTA
>JAOEGT010048057.1:0-20442 GCA_025447795.1 Speoplatyrhinus poulsoni
TGTTGTCACATGAAAATATATGCTCACATATTTGCAAATATGTGAGGGGTGTACTCACTTTTGTGAGATACTGTATATATCTATCTATCTATCTATCTATCTATCTATCTCTATCTCTCTCTCTCTCGGTGTGTGTGTGTGTGTGTGTGTGTGTGTGTGTGTGTGTGTGTGTGTATATAATACATCCTTTATAAAACATGGAAGACCAGAACATACCATACAAAACACAAACTACCACACAAGATCACTTCCTAAGGAGCACAATTATTAAAAATGTCTCTCAGTGCAAAAACCTGGAGGGCGTTGGCCAGTGTTTCAGTGCTGAACCATTTGACACTTGCCATGTAAACGTACCTAAAGTGTGCCTAATCCAATTCTAGAGAATGCTGAGAGATTGCCCGTGTACTTAAGTTAATTTGGGTGTGTCGTGTGGTTGTGTCTAATATTCAGTAAGTTTTGTGAGTAATATCTTGGTCTTACTTTTCCTGCGCATGTTGTGGCTTTCTTGTGTACACACATCCATATTTTGCATTTGTTAACCCACCCGCTTTCCCCCCAGCTAATCATCCTCGCCAATGGGGGTCCTGAAGGTCTCGTCCACATCATGAGGAACTACAACTATGAGAAGCTGCTGTGGACCACCAGCCGTGTGCTTAAAGTCCTCTCTGTATGCCCCAGCAACAAACCGGCCATTGTTGAGGCTGGTATGTAATCAGTGTTGCATTAGCGCACACACACACACTAGTCATACAGGTGCCACATCAAATGACAGATTCTCCATGGTAACGCTGCAGCATAATGATCGGGTGTTGCTGACAGGTGACTGATGAGGTCGGTCTGCTCTTTGTCCCTCTAGGTGGGATGCAGGCCCTGGGTAAGCACCTCTCTGGCACCAGCCAGAGACTCATGCAGAACTGCCTGTGGACGCTCAGGAACCTGTCTGATGCCGCCACCAAGCAGGTGGGTCTGCCACATCCTTCTTAAGCTCGCTCTATAAATAATGGTTTAATGTAAGCCTAGTGATGTGGTAGGAATGCAATTGATGTGTATACTAGGAGCGGCGGGGTGGGGTCAGGACCAAGGAGGTCCCAGGGTGCAGTGGGAGTGGGTGGTGTGTTTTTTTTTTTTTTCTTTTTAATTATTAATAATAGTAGTAATAGCATTTAGGTTTCTTTCGAGTTGCTGCAGAAGGTGTTCAGAGCTCACAGCCCCCTCGCACGAAAGAGGGGTATTTCTTTTTCCAGCGTACGCGCCTTGGAGTTTGTAATGGGAACCGTGAAGTCGAGCCAGCGCAGGCAAGCGGGGACAATGACACATGTTGCAGTTTATCGTCACCGTCGTTTGTGGATTTATTATGGCCCATGCAATAAACTAAACCAACTGTATTAACATACAGGCACAGGTTTTGCTCTGCATTTACCAAAACATATCTTATGAGGTAGATTTTAGAAGTTTATGTAGACACAAATATGGCTAGCCTACTAACGCAGTGCAGTAAAAGCTAATATTAACAGCATGTAGGCCTAAAGAATAACGTATAGTAAATAATCGCGCACTCACTCACTTTTCCTACGAGGACGATGGCTCTACGGCGAAACCACAACGCATAGCGTGACCAGTCACTGTGACTCATCAGGGTACGCTCATACAGAAGCAAATGAAAAACTGGACAGACAATGGACCGCCACTTTCATATGCGATTGCTTCGTCACAGGAAGCAAATGTTTTGCAAATGCTTTGCTGTTATAGAATGGAAGTGAAGGGGAGGTCAACTTTGCGTATGTGTGACCGCACCCTCCTCGTACTTACTTTTTGTGAAACGGTATGTAGGCCTATGTCATCATTGTTTGTACACAGTAAATGGGTCCATTGTACTCTTTTCAAACCCTTACTCGTATTTGCCTCTGTCGGCTCCATAGAATGCGGCCGGCTAAACTAGGCTTGACTAGTTTTTAATTGTTGAGGTTCATATATACTAATATGGGGGCCTATTTGTGCCACTCACTTGATAATCAATGCATTCATTGATCATTCATTTGACAAAGACATCCATTAGGAAATATGCAAAGTACACAGTACATATTTTCCTAATGTAATAATGAAGATATACATACGTACATACACACGTATGTATGTACAAATGTATAATAAGCATTGCTAGCTAATACACTTTTAGTAAAAAATCTCCTCAGTCTGCTAGTTTACCATTCTCTGTGCTGAAAAGATGATCTGATACTTCTACACAGCCCTGGCTCTGTAAATAGGAGCACAAACAAAGTGGTGAACACCGCACACAACAATGTCCTAGCCTTTGCGATGGGTTCCCAATGTGAGGGGCAGCGCACCCTATGGCGTTGAAGGGAGTGGCGTTTTTGTTTTTGCTTTCAGTTTGAATTTAGCAAACCTACTAATGTACCTTTTTTTTTTTTATTATAAACGAGAGCTCAGACAGTGACTCCCATGTGCGACCTCCGGGCCAGTCCTCCTTTCTCAATCCCCATATCTCCCCCCGTGTCTCCCCAGGAGGGTATGGACAGTCTGCTGCAGGTGTTGGTGGGCCTGCTGGGCTCCGATGACATCAACATGCTGACGTGCTCCACCGGCATCCTGTCCAACCTCACCTGCAACAACGCCCACAACAAGACACTGGTCACCCAGTGCAACGGCGTGGAGGCCCTGATTCACGCCGTGCTGCGTGCCGGGGAGAAGGAGGATGTGACCGAGCCGGCCGTTTGCGCCCTGAGGCACCTCACGTCGCGCCACCAGCACGCCGAGATGGCCCAGAATGCCGTGCGGATGCATTACGGCATCCCCGCCATCGTCAAGCTGCTCAACCAGCCCTACTACTGGCCTGTCATCAAGGTAGATGGATGCTGCTAGCTCAACTGTCATCTGTGTTTAGCCAGCCAGCTAGCTAGCTAGCCAACAGATTGTTGGCTCTTTTGGATGGAGGGGCGGGATATGTGCCTCCAAACGGCCATATTTGCCATTTCAGAATTCTAGAGCTCCATTCAGAATTCTCTTAAGTGGCATGTCTCCTCTATATAGTGTCTCTGGTACAGCCGTGTCCTATGTGCGTTAGCTGCACTCCACTGCAACAACCTCACCCCCTGCCTCATTCCCCCCCTTCCCCACTACTGCAGGCTGTGGTCGGCCTGATCCGGAACCTTGCCCTCTGCCCAGAGAACCAGGCAGCCCTGAGGGATGCCGGCACCGTCCCCCGTCTGGTCAACCTGTTGCTCAAGGCCCACCAGGACGCCCAGAAACATGGCTCCACCACCCAGCAGACCTACCAGGTTCATAGGGGGAGGGGAGGGGGTGCACGGTAAACATGGCTCCACCACCCAGCAGACCTACCAGGTTCGTAGGGGGGGAGGTGCACGGTCCCCAGACGAGAGCTTCATGCAGTTCCATTGATCCATCACAAATATTGTCCACAAATATTTGTCTTTAATTTGGTGGTGTTTTCTTTCTTTCTTTAATCTCACCCACTGAAATTTGACTTGTTTTTATTGTATACTGTTTATTATTGCTATAATGGTGAATACGGAAGCTGATGTTAGGCTTTTATCTTTTCTAGTTTTACAAAAAAAAAAGCGACATCGCTTTGCAAGCTAGGTTTAGGTGTAACCGTTTCCCGTCTTTCACCAGGATGGAGTGAGAATGGAGGAGATAGTGGAGGGCTGTACTGGAGCCCTGCACATCATGGCCAGAGATCCTGTCAACAGGAGTGAGATCGCCAGCATGCAAACCATCCCCCTGTTTGTACAGGTAACCCCCCCCCGCTGCCGCTCCGACCTGTCCGGTGTGGGGCTGAAACTGGTTGAATGGAAGCAGTGTGAACAGTGTGTTCTGGCCCTCCACAGCTCCTGTACTCTCCAGTGGACAACGTGAAGCGCGTGGCGGCCGGAGCTCTGTGTGAGCTGGCGCTGGACAAACAGTCGGCCGAGCAAATCGACGCCGAAGGGGCGTCTGCTCCCCTGATGGAACTGCTGCACTCCAACAACGAGGGCATCGGTAGGGAGTAGCGTGTCGTACATTAGCGTTGTTGAAGACATGGTGTGTGTGTGTGTGTGTGTAACTGGTTCCCCCGATGTAAGAGACGGATGCCTTGGCAAGAAACGCTAAGGGCTCTAGCATCTGTCACTAGAGCTTCTTTGAGACTGAGGTTTACGTTACTGCGCATTAATAGTTTCTACCATCACGTGCAATTTAGTATCATTACTCTTGTTAGTTAGTTAGTTTTGCAGAGTATATATGCATCACACCTGAGCAGAATTAGCACTTTGCCTCCAATTGCCATGACATGCCTAAAATAACAGCCATTCTGCACCACTGTCTAAATGACAACCGGAGGCACATCACACTCACATGCCTACGACTGGTGTTTGTGTTTGCAGGGACTTGCTGTCGACACTGCCACCTTGTGGCTAAAATACAGTACCACACTATGCCTTTTCGAAATGGAAAAGTCAATTTAACATTAAGCTCAGATCGTTAAAATGAGAGGGACTTGGCTTACACCTTTTACAGTGTTGTTTACTTGAGGATTCCTTGCATCGGTCACCATGCATATGCGTGAATTCTGCTCTTGTTGTTGATGTTCTGTGTCCTCCTGTGCCATAGCCACATATGCTGCTGCAGTGCTGTTCCGCATCTCAGAAGACAAGACCACAGACTACAAGAAGCGCGTGTCTGTGGAGCTCACGCACTCTCTCTTCAAACACGACCCAGCTGCCTGGGAGAGAGTGAGTGTCTGCTGCCAATCATAGCTTTGTTTACCTTTCAATGCAGCTGCCTCTGTATATATCTAGCAGAAGTAATCATTTTGATATTTATATAGTATTGTTTTGTAAATGCCCAGTTGAGGGTGTTGTATTCAAATGTATTGATGGCACTATGAGACTTCTAGTGTCGTAGTAGGTTGACTTTGTGTGACCTTGTGACCTCTCCAGGCTCACAATACTGTTGCCATGGACCCAGGCTATCCACCAGGCGGTGAGTAACCCTTGTTAATATGTGATTGTATGGCACATTCCTCTGGCCTTGCGCTAATAGGCTACCAGCACAGCATGCGCTAGCCAGGCTGGATACAGCTAATGAGGTTGACTGCATGCTACACTTTTATCTGTAATACAAACACATTCCAGTACAGAGATTAGCACTGGCGATAAGGGGTGTGGCATCGGGTTTTATGGGAAATGTAGTCATGTTACGAAACCGTGCATCTTCCTCAAAACTCACGAGTTGTTGGAAATTAACTAAATCCTTCGTTCTTTATCTGAATCTAATGTTTAATGTTTTTGAATTCTCTCTTGAAGGTTTTTGAATGTTTGCCTCGATCTAAAGGATGTACAGTGTAGGCCTGAAGTTTTCACTAAAGAACTTGCACATTTCTTGCTATACAGTTTAATATGCCAAGTAATTTGATGTTTTACAGTTATTCATTTTATGTTTTAGTTATTTTTAGTTTTTTTTTCGCATCCTCACAATTCTGAATGCGTGCGAATAGATTTTTACACTTACATTTGTTTCCACAAGACATTGTGTAAAACAGTAAAGGGCCCAGAGGATTGAACAAGTGTCAGCCCAAGTGTTCCAAGTGTACAATAGAAACAGCATTCTTTTGATGCGTTGCATAGAAACACATCAAGTGTAGGTGTACAGTGCTTATCTGTGCACGGTGCCTTCCTTGTGTTTCAGAGATGGATGTAGCATACGCATATGGCGGAGGGTATCCTGTTGAGATGGATGGCCTTGATGACATGAATGACGACTATCCGCCTGGCATGGGCTATGAAGGCCAACAATACCGTGAGCCATATTAAAGGTCAGGTTCTTCATATTCCTTTGAGTTTGACCTTTCCTTTTTACTATAAGACATATTCACACCTAGCCCATTAGAGAGTGCTCATTTAATATTCTGAAAGCCCTTCCTTTGTGCCAGTATATTGCCTGGGAAATGGAGTGCAGTAACAGTCACTCAGCAGATATAGATGTTAGTGGATGCAGGTTACAAGGGTAATTCGGTACATAAATCAAGGAGTGTACCTTTTTTAACAAGACGCGTTAAAGTCACGTAAAAATATCTGCGTGTTGTAATATGATGTATTATGCAATAATTACATGTCTTTCTCTCTCGGTTTTCCAAGAGACCAAAGGAAGAAGATGAATGGACGTAGAGGAAAGGATATACGATGGAAGAATAAGAGGCGTGATCCATAGAGATTCCTTCTCTTCCCTTAGTTTAATGTAATATATGCATTATCACTGACTGTGGGACTCATAATCTTAACAGGGTTTATTTGTTTTATAGTTTTAACAATACTGATGATGAAATTATACACTTAGTTCTTTTTTTTTTTTTTTTTTTTTACAGAACCTTTTAAGGCTGTGTGCGTGTGTATGATGGGTGGGTAATCTATGCCAAAGAGATTTTATTTTGTGATGATAATCTTGTAGTTTATACATACATACATACATACATACATACATACATACATACATACATACATACATACACCAGTATAAAACAATAGTTGTAAACACTGCCAGCGGTGGCTTGAGATGTAAAGCACACTTGCTCACAATTGCTCTTATGGGATTTGTAACTAACACTGTGTTCAACAGTTATAGTCACATTTCTGCGCGAATACCCAACTAATGTATATTGTTCTTTCCAGTGGTACTCTTTTAATTGGGGAAGAAATTGGATCGGAAGGTTTTGAAAGGACTGTGTGCTATACATTTTAGCTAATGATTTGATTCACCAGATATTTTCAGTTTAAGTTTCATCTTCTTTCTTTTTTTATAACGGTATTATGTCATATTGTATAAGTTATTTACAGTGAAAAGTTTAAATATCTTCAGTAACAATGATTTACACTTGCTCTTAAGTAATGTTAAATCTCACTAGGTTAATTTGCATGGTAATGTTTGTGTCCTGGATACTTTTAAGGTCAAATAATTATAAATATTATTTGACCAAATATTATATAGCTGGCTCCAGTCCTAAAACTAACTACTGACAGGGATATTTCTATGTAAGAATTTCTACTGAAAATTTGTTTAAGAAAATAAAGATAATGTAATTTGCTGCCTGTAGTTATTTGTGTACTAATTTTGCCCTTTGTGGCTGTCAGAGATATTTATGAACAGTTAATTTCCACATGCATTCACAATACACAATTAATAAATTGGAACATAAAAAATAGGCTTAATATTGTATTATGTCAGGTATCATCCCTTTAATAGTATCAACAGTGAGCTCATATTATACATGCATGGTTGTGATTGGTTTGTGCACATCTTTGAGATCTTGAGTAAAGTTTAACAAGTGCATATTCTAAGATAATATAATTACCACCTATAATTATGTGTATGTGTATATTGTCTACACATACACGGTGTATACTCAACAAGATACATGCATCTGGGAAGTGGTAGTTGTTGACTGGCTGTTTATCAAGGTTATTAATTAATGCTAAACTATTCATTTGTATATGCTAACTTTGCATATCTAATAATGTCAACATCAGTGACAATGATGCGAAAGGCCACAATGTTCATTATTATGGGCATTAGTAATTAGAAACATTCTACCAGGTCAGCTAACAAGAGTCACATCTTCATCAGCCCCTTAACTTTAGAAAACCATTCACCCTTTGTTCTTTGTTTTTTCTCTCCTTTCTGCTGAAATAAAAAAAGGTTCCATCACAATTTAGATCCATGGGTTCCTGCTGTGTGAACGCACTGAGCACCTGCTCCACTCTGTACAGTCCCAATAGCGCAATCCACAGGTTTGGAGTGGAAGTACTAGATAATCATTCTACATGTTCTGAGGTCAGGATAATTGTATTTGATTGTTCCATGTGCACAAACCTCGGTTTAGAGCACATGGTCAAGCATGTGCATGGATTGCATTATGTTGTCATCCTAAATGGGAAAACAACAATAGACAATACACAGTTAAAAATATGACCGGCACACAAAATGCCACACATTTGTATGAAGAAAATAAGTAAGGGAAGACCTTTTGGCACATCTCTAGGAATTCATCAATTGTGACAACTCCATCATTGTTCTTGTCCATTTTCTAGGAAAGTGAAACACACAAATAACATCTTTAATATACAGATGGGCAGGGAGTTTTATAAAAAATAAAAAATACAAATTGTCAAACTCAAGCAAAATCACATATTGTACAATATGCTGATTCATTATAATTTTTATTTTTTTTCTTGTTTGAACTGAACACGTGTCTGTGCTCTGATGTGCTCAAAGGAAAAGCCAAGCCAATTGTTTACTGTGTTAACTCGTACTGCAGACTGTGTGTTTACCCGGAAGAAGTTATCAACATGATCCTTTGGTGCATTCTCCTTCATGCAAGGGTGAGTATACGTCCCCATCATATCATAGATAGAATGCATGATGTCTGTCATCTCCTTGACAGATTGAGGGGTCAGGGAATAGAATAAACATGCCTGTTAATAGCAGACATGTCAGTTATAAACAGTTCGACACTGGGGAGGCAGGAGAAGGGATCACCTCTTTGGTGATGCAACCGTCTTTGTTGAGATCGTAGAGATTGAATGCCCAGTTAAGTTTGTCTGTGATGGACCCTCTGAGAATGATTGACAGGCCTATCACAAAGTCCTGCAGTAGAAGAGGGGCACAGAGGACAAAGTCAAAGAGGTGAGGTGGGCGCCGAGCGAATGAAGTAGTATATATTCAAATAGGGAACAGCTGATCTTATGAAAACATGGTGCGGTGTCCTGAAAATGTGTGTCTCACCTCAAAGCTGACTGCTCCGCTGTGGTGGGTGTCAAACGCCTCAAACAGGAAGTGGGCATACGTACTGGAATCTAAAGAGAGAACGTACACACCAGTCTCATCTATCAGGCTTCTCGCACGTGATGAAACACAACATAGTCAACAGCCCCGGCTGCTTTGGTATACAGTAGCTGACCGCGCAGGTGGGTTGGGGCATTACTGAGCAGCACTGACCTCCTTGAGGAAAGAATTGGGAGTAGATATTTTTGAAAGTATCTTCGTTCACCACACCGCTAGGACACTCCTTTGCATGACAGCCCAGGAACAGGGATACAACGTGGACCGGCATAAACATACAGTACATAGACACGATAGACACTCTACATAATTATATAAAACAGGATGAAACATGTTCCTCCAAAAACAACACAATTACAATTTTAAATGTTTGCGTATGTGTTCTTATAGACATAGATAAAAGTACAATTAAGGCCAACACTCCTCCCAAAATGCATTAAATATTGTAAACCTGTTATGACTATGGAGGCTTCTGACGTCCTCCACAGTCTCTGACAGTCACCGTTACATAACATAGAAGACAACCTCACAGGGAGGTGGCAGGACTGACTCACAGTTTTGAAGCCCCTGTAGAGAACTTGTAGCTCTCTCCTGCTAAAGTTGGTTTGTCGCATGAGCTGATCCAGGCCTTCTGGCCTATGGCATACTGTGGACATCTCCCCATCATCCATTACACTGTCTGGCAGAACGCCAAACAAATACAAAGATGAAGTCACTGTCCTCAACACTCAATGACACTGTAAGGAATACGGTATACAGCAGGGACTTGAAGGGAGGCAGGGTTGTGAAAATAATAACTAATAACCAGTAAATATGACATGCCATATGATCCATGTTTAATGATTATTCATGAAGCAATATACGGTAAAGAAAAGACCGTCAGTCGTTCCAGTAGTGAGTCACTATGATTATGTGAGCTCAACAGGGCTGGGTGAGTGTAAAAAAGGCCCCAGATTAATCAAAGAGATTAACTGAAAACACGTGTGTAGGTGTACATGGACATTACAAAGCAGTATTAAATGCATTCCATTCTAATTAATATAGCAAAACATTTTTCTTGAAAACTCTTCACACTTGCAATGCATTCTGGGATGCATTACATCGGTTAGAACAAAATGTCTGCGCCCTTTCTAAATGTGCTGGTGTGTTATGGGACTATTATATGTCCTAATTTATATTGAGACACACTACACAAATATCTGATTCCCCAGTTAGTGCAAAACCTACAACCAGTGTGCATTATAAAGAGCTGGGCTGAGTGGCAGTTTAAGTAGCATCACACAGACACTTGCTTTGATTGAGGGATGGACTGGAGCCAGAGGGACAGCAGGGCAGCAGTTTGAGGAACCTCTGCTTTATGGACCTTGTTTTGGTTGTGCAAGGGGCATTACCTGGAAACAACCAACCACAAGAAGAAGAAGGTAAATAACCCACAAAGTGGATTGCATGTAGAATACATGACATAAGATATACACTAATATATAATTTACCATATGTGTTGATGCATGTTGGTGCAGGAAGATCAATTTGCTGACCTGGCTTTGAACCAATGTGACCCAAGTCGTAGAGGTCGAGCAAGGTTTGAAAGGACATTTTCTTTCATATTGTAGCAAGAAAATAAAACAACGAAATGTGAAGGGAGCGAAGAGAGACGAATGATAAGGATACTGTTTTTAAGAAACAGCCAACCGCATACAAACAATACACATTTCATTGTGTTGATGTCTTCATGCTAAGAAAACATTCAGCCAGCATCACATTTAATTGGTTTTAAGCTGCCACACATTTAAATTCCAACTTTATCATGCTGGAAAGACCTCATCTCTTTCTCTGAATGCTTTGCAGGAAAACCAGCCAATTAGAAACAGGTTGTGTTAAATGCAAGAAAGGATGACCCATTGACCATAAATGTGCAGCCACTTAATCTATTATATTTGTAATAATATTGTTAACAAATGTTCAAATATTTCAGTGACTATATTTTCCTAATACACACAATGATCACAGAATAATCAAGCATCCATCATACATTATGCATCTAATAGGGTTTCATCATACTGTATCAATAGGTTCCCAGTCTGATCTGTCATTAAGGGTTCTCTTTGAGGCTTGACTTTGAAATACAACCCTTAGAACTGGTTGAAAATAGTACAATAAGAGCTTTGTTCATCAGCGAAAGAAAAGAAACATATGAATTCACACAGTAGATTTTACCATCTACTAGTCGTCGTCAACCGTAACAATGGCTATTCATTGAGCTGTGTTACCTTGACAGTATACCTGTTGACAGGCTTGCAGTCAAGCAGTGATAAAGGCATCTGCTTACAGCCAGCAGTTGATTTGGTAGCTGCTCTTGCAGTAATCCATGCTAGGCTGTGCTGTGGGTTCTTTGATGTGGGGTTGACTTGAGTTTCCCTTCTTGCACAACTAAGAGGTTTGCCTGGAAATGTCGTTTAGATAAATATTCCTTTATGTGTTTTTATTTTTGGTATTCCTTACTGTATGCCTTTGAAAACCGGTTCCGATGTTATGTCATCTAAGTTCTCTGGCATTCTTGATTTTGTTGGAAATTGTAGTTTCTTTGCTGTATTTTAATAATCCCAGACTAAGTACAAAGAATATACACACTGCAGTTATCTACTTATTCTTTTCAACCATAACAATGGCTGGATTGTAATTTGTCCCATTGTCTCCCAAAAAACAATGAAATATTATTTCCCTTTGTAATATTTTTGTCTTCTAATCCATATATATATATATAAGGCTCTCCTGTGCTTCAAAAACTAATTTCATATTTGGACAAATTGTTGATTTAAATTCCCCTCTTAAATACACATCGGGAGGTTTTACATTACAGGTAAAAACTATCCTCAATTTTGTTTGTTCAAGGTCGTTGTTTCCTTTTTGTTAAATCTTCTTCTAGTATCTTCTTTTCGCTCCACCCGGTTTGATGTTTCCTGACGCCAGTTCGTTTTCTCACTTTTTTTCTCTCACCTAATGTTTCATCACCTTTTAACCTGTAGCACTCTTCCAGGCTGGTGTGAATCACGTGCAGTCTCAAATTGAAATTGATCAGCGTTGCTTTATAATCACCGCACTGACCCATTGACAGCCTAACAATAACAATCCACACCAAATTCCTGTTGTCATATTTAAAATATGACTATTCTAGGAAATTTCCATTTGGAATCCATGAGGGATTCCAGTATTCTATATGATTGAAGGAATAGAAAGGCAAAACATGTTGTATACTGTAAAGTCATTAATTCTACCACTAGAGGGCAGTGCCACTCTGAGAATATTGTACATCACACTAATGCAGCGTTTTCCAAGTGGTCCTGGAGACTCCTTCCCTGCATGTTTTACTAACGAGACATTCATTTGAATCAGGTGTGTTGGAGCCATCTGCAACATGCATGGCAGTGGGGGCAGAGGTTCCCGGGACCAGGGTTGGGCATGTTTTACAGAAAAACTGTCAAATGTGTGTAATGCAGACACAGTTTACTTTTTGCATGGAGGTTGTGATTCTGAAATGTTTCCTTTACTTCCACATATTGTATATATTCATTATTCATTTCACATGATTGAAACAATGTCCACATAGACCAATAGACACATGGAGGCGTTGTTGCTCAGAATGTTAGCCCACATTAATCATCCTATCTTGGCTGATGAGTCTCCCTTTCCTCCATGTATCCCCCAGTTCAATATCCACAGAAGATCTCCTTGCAACCAAGGATCTGATTGGCTCACAGTTTTAGAGTGATCAATACAATTACTTGCTGTGTGTGTGTGTGTGTGTGTGTGTGTGTGTGTGTTAGTAGTAGTAGTAATAGTAGTAATAGTAGTGTGGAGGGGTGTGACTGCTTCATGTCAATCAAAATACACCATCTGCCCTCCCACGGAAAACAAACAACGCTTTAGGGCTTTAAACACTCTCCGTCTCACACACACACACATGCACGCACACACACCCACACACACACACACCCACACACACACACACGCACACACGCACACACACACACACACACATCTGATGATGGAAAAGTATAATAAAACATTATGCGCCTTACTGCAAAGAAAGACACAGAGTATACAAGAGAAGTAAACAGAAGGACTAACTCTATACGCATGACCCACATTTTACAAGACGTGGGTCAAAATGTACCCGCATTGACTTATGAGGAAAAGCATGTTTTTGAGCATATTTATGGATAATTAATATATATACATATAGTTGAAGGTAGAGGCCTTCAATTATTATTCCAGCTCTGTCTGTTTGTTGCTGTCGCACATCAACGAGCCTTGGGCACCCAGCACCCTATCGCCTGGTTCATGGTTTACCTCTTATCTGGACACTGCTGAGTAGGAGACCGCACAAGCCACGTCATCTATTCACCATTGACATGAATTGTCAAAGTGGCTAAATTGTTCACTCCTGCCTATATTGCTCCCCCATCCAAAACATTGACTAAGAGAACAGACTGTTTGCTTACCACCTAATATATCTCAGACCTCAACGTGCATATAAACGTGCATATAAACAATGTATGTTGTTTCATGTCTTTCGTTGAAATGCACTTTTGTTAGTTTACACTGGTTCAATGGGTCTTCCATCATCTCTCTTGTTTTGAAGAAGTAAGATAAAGATCATCTTTGGAATGTAATGCCTAAATTGACTATTTTACTATTTTTATTAATTACATTTTTAAGAAACTTATTTCATACACAATAAATGTAACATTTATTTAACATATTTTGCGCCAATGTCGCCAATCTCTCGTAAAAGGTATGTGAACGTAACGGGAACTATAGAGCATCTCAATTAACCTAATATTATTAGTTTTTGATGGATGGGAATGTAATTATCATACTAGTATCAAGTAAATAATCATATAAATCAAGTAACACAAACTTCACAAACTCGTGACGTCCCTGCTCAGCGCGCCACTATGGTCAAATGATTTAGTTAAATAAAAAAATAATAAATATATATTTTTATTATTCTTTTTTAATTAATTTAAAAGAAAAACCGCGTCTCCATCAACTCTTGTTGACTAGGAGCTTGCCACCCAGGCATAATTTGTTTAAAATAGAACAAGCCAGGTCAGCAAAATAAATTAAAATATTTTAAACGCATCAGACGTTCAATTGATTTAATATTTAAATGTAACAAAGTATTTTAAACAGTTTCACTTACCTGTGAGGGGGTCGTATGATCTATCCAGCTCTCTGGAATCTGAAAAACTCTGATCCCTACTTGATTTCATTTTAAAGCGCTTACCAGACCCTCGGTGGTTATCAGATCTTTCTCATCCGATTAAACAGGCGCTTCAGAACCTCTGTTCTATTTGCACTTTACTTTCTCAAAAGTCAGGCTATGTAAAAGCCACCTTCCATGTTTATACACTGAACATCATATTACACAGCCTATAGTTGCTTTCCAGTTCGAGTTCACATTTAGAGTTAATCCTTAATTTTGTAATAGCCTAATATTCTACACATCTCCGTCCTCTGGTGCTGTTGTTGGGTGTAGTCGCGCTCTTCTAGTATCCACAATGAGGACAGAAGCAATCAAAGCAGAATCTCGATATCATATGAGAAAGAATGAATGAAGAGTGGCGCTTCTCAGTCCTTTAAGAACTACTGTCGCAACGACGACTCTACCTGAGAGTCGTTATGAGAAAGAGGGGGGGAGAGAGAGAGAGAGAGAGAGAGAGAGATATAGAGAGAGAGAGAGAGAGAGAGAACTAAAAAGAACTGTATACGTCTAATGTCATATATGTGCATTCTGTACTGTATGTGTATATTACCTTTCAGTCTTTGACAGTCAAATGCCCCTGAGATGGGGTGGAGGAAGAGGTAATTGATTGATGGGGCGGGAGAAGGGGTAATTGATTTATTGCCAGTCCTTTGAACCAGAAAAGTCCTTGAATGTATCAAATCAATACCTTGTAATAACTCCACAGATCAATACCTGTACTGCAATAAGCGAGACGATTACTAACCGATATGAAAATAAGGCATTATGGTTCTGAGAAAAAATGGTTATTGTTCAGTTAGAACTTTATTTTACTTCTGTCTTGTGCTTGTCATTTATGCTCAAGGACTCTTTTAAAAAGAAAATGGCATTCTCGGCCCCTGTGACCAGGACATCAAATAAATTCTGCATTATAGGCTTTAAACTAAAATGCCATATCTAAGCAAATACCTTAGCTCAGCTCTGTGAAAAGTAAAGAAGAAATTAATATTTAGGAATAACTCAAAAGGTCCGTTGAAACCTTCCTGAGCAATACAGGTGCAACATCAAAGAATACCATCATCACTTTTGAGGTACATTTTTTTAAATATCATATTTTATTTCCAGTACCAAGGATGTGATATGCTGCTCAGGGTAAACAGTTCATGCAGCTGTCTGTCATGAGTTAAGCTGTTGGAATGAAGAACAGACAGATAGATGGCAGACGGATTATGATGTCATACATCAAGACCATGATGAGAAGGAATGAAAAAGCACAACAGAGAACAATTATGTAAGCTTTTCAAAAATAGGGATTGGGTGGAAAAAGACAATGTTGCATCAAAAGAGAATCTAAGAATAAAAGAAGGGGAAAATAATGTACATAGAGAGTGAGGAAACAATATGCCCATAGCTGTATTTTTATTAGGTGCTTAGGGATGGCTGAAGCTTGCAGTATTATTTTATCTTTTAGAGCTGTTTAGAGCTGTCTAGAGCTGTCAAGGAATATAGCATTGTTGCTGCAGGCTGTGTGGGGTTGATCGATGCTGAGGATCATAGCATTTAGTAGACATACATCTGTGCTGTCTAAATGGGGGTGGACATACGATAAACCTGTGAGACATTTTATTTTTACAGCATAATTCAGAGAGGAGAGTTTAAAGTGACACTATGACTTTCTGCCACTAAAGCACCAACAGCTCAGACCACATCAAGTTATTACCGGGCCAAACACACACACACTAGTAACCTCCAGTGCTGAGAAATTAATCCAATGGTCACTTGACGCTGGCTCCATGAATCAAGTCAACATAGACACATACATAAAGAGCACCCATACAGCCTGAAATTAATACGTTTACAGCCTGGTACAATAAATGGTTTCCGTAGCTAGTTTCCCCGTTCATGAGTCACGACAACAGTATGGGAGATGAATTTGTATATAACAGTTGAAAACATAGTATATTAAGCCACACATTTATCCAATTATAAATAATGGATAATGGGAGTGATAGACGCCAACGAGAAGCTGTGTTGAGCCAAGATAGTGATAAACAGAGCACACTTTAGAGCTTTGACACAGTTCTTCAGAAAGCCTATGATGACGTCCTGGAGGGTGTATACATTTATTTAAACAATAGATGATTCAAACAGCCTTGAAAACACACAGAGAGGAAGTACATGTAGTTTGCTGCTGTATTAATGTATAACATATTGTATTATAATACCTTTAAATCTGGCACAGAAAATCCTAAATTGAGGGAAAGTTTAGCTCAGCCCAGACAATAGGCTATCACCCCTTCAAATTAATAGTTGAGATAGCTGATATGTTAAAATTAAACTTTATAAACAGCAGTTAATGTGTTGTCGCATTAAAAGGCAAAAGCACACATACCTGGCAGGTAATACAAAGCATATCAATGAGCAGCCCTGGTTAGAAGAAATATGGTATTAAAGGTTCAGAAAGACAGACTTAGTTATTAAGAGATAGCATAGCTTCTAATGCACCTAGTATAGCTTCCAACGAGAATCTGATGAAGATTTAGCAAAAGTCGCAGCATATTCATATGAAAGCTGAATGAAGCCCATGAATTGAAAAATGTGTCTGTAAAGGTACATTGCTTGATCCTGGTATATCACCTCCAATGTGTCACGTTTCAACCCCATCTTGTAGCTTGATGTCTTAGAAACAAATGTGTTGATCAGAAAGGGCATTCCTCTCAGTCAATAATTAAAATTTACAGGCGGACATAAAGACATCATTTCTTATTCAATACAGCGTGTGGGTGTGCATGCATGCCATGCAGCTGTGTGGACAGACTGTTGGAGAATATACCAATTCAAGGTTTAATGCAAAGTTAGAAAACATAAGAACCACATGTTGAAACAGAGAACAACATTAGGGCCTGCTTTATATGTTTTAATACCATTCCACTGCATAGAAGCTATTGCTGAGTAGTAGGAAACAAACCAACTTTTATTTAAAAAGACATAAATAATAGACCTACAGGAGTTAGAAGAAAGAAGGATCCATCTATTGAGACGTGCATAATTCAAATGCATTTCCAGTCAAAACTAGCTCTTCATAGCCATAATAAAAGACCAAGGCTATTATTTCAAACATGGCAATGCACCGATCCCGATTTCTTTTTATACAATAAAAATGTTATTCACAGAGCATTCATAATGGGTAAAGGGTATAGCATACACACTAACCAATGCCTAGGTCCATATACCTCAGTGACTATCTGAAAACCCATGTTCAAACCAGTTACATGGTCACAGATTCCTATCATGTGTAAAGTATAAGGAGTTATTAATCAGGGCTTTACATTGGCATTTCAATAACAAGAAAAGTCTGTTACTTCACAGCACATCTTTTAGTTTAAAAGGCATGGAATGCTATCCCACAATAAATGTAGAGTACAACACTTGCAAAATGTATACTGTGTTCATGGGTGGGTGGAGGGCAGGGTGGCAGTTACTGTAACATCCACACATTTATCATTCAAACCATAAACATCCCAAAGATCTTAGACTTCTTAAGAGCTCATCTTCATAGACTAAGACACTAAGACGTAAGAGATAAGACATAAGCTTTACCCAAGTCATGAGTGGGAGAGGGTTAGTGTTTCTGGAGCGGAAATCAATTGCAAAAAATAACTAAGAGCAACTTTGTACATTGATCGTTTGGACAACTGAGGTTAGTTGCAATATTCTCCTTGCAGGGAGGAGGAAGGGACATAGAATATTAAAAAGGAAATATTGCCCTTTTACCTTTGTTAAAGGTAAAAGGGCTTACTGCTCTGGTAAAAGAAAAGCAGTTCACTTGCCACCTAACAGTCCTGCCAATACTGTAGATTCCTCACAAGCTCACAAGGAACCAGTCAGATGCGGGCACTAGTGATGCACACCAAGGCATGTAGTCACAGTCATGTCTTACATTGTCCGTCTTGTGTGAAAAGCTGATGCACATTCAGTCACAGGAGATGGGAAGGGGGGGTGTTTGGTTAGGGTTAGTGGCCTGGGTTACCAGAACGACATCAGCCAATCGGTTTCCAGTTTGACCACGGGGGTGAGAAATACGGTGAATTGTACTGGCTTGTGTGTGCGTGGAACAGAGTCGCCACGATGAGAAGTGTCCATTCAGGGGGAGGCGTGCAGCCTCAGGAGATGGTGGAGAACTCTTTCAGCAGGACGTCCTGACTCATCGTGTTCAGAGAGACGTTACGCCTCACATTCACACTAATGGAGCGCACCTGAACACATAAACACACACAAACACGTCTTTTCTTACACTTACAGTTTCCACATGGTTTATGTTTGTTTAATGGGTCTGCTTTGTGGAGCTGATTTGGTCTGCGATGCTAAAGTAGTATCTTTTCCACACGTTGTATAATTCTCCATAAGCCTTCCAGGTTTGCAAAAGCTAGGACTACACAGTACCAGTGTCTCACCAGTTCCTTGAAGAAGGCAGCTTCTTTAGGCTGCTCTGAGTATCTCTCAAACTGGTCCAGACCATCTTGTAGCTTCAGGGTCAGTGTGTCATAGTTGGACCGTACCACCTCTAACACCTACAGTAGCGGGGGAGTTCAGTGAAGAGGGGAAAGATGATTAAAAACAGCATGTGATAACTGCACAGCTCCATAAGGCATATGGATGCTTTAATAGGATGGTTTAGACATTAGTCATTTTAATATTCATTTGAAATAATTCCTTCACGATTGTAGAATGTGCCATCAACATAGAACCTTTGGAATGGGAGCCATCTGTATTGCAATGTGTGTCATATTGTATTTTGGATTACAGACATATTCCAAATGGAATGACATTGGTGGTTAGTGGAAATAGCAAATGGTTGCTGCAAATTGACCGATTCCAAAGTAATTTGTGTATTTTGTCCTACCTTCCCGGAGACATTTGGACCATTATCTTAACAATGAAAACGGTTAGGCTTGTTTAATGAGGCGGGAGTATTCCTTTGATGTTTTTATTTTACTTTTTTGTAGAAAGCTCAAAACATAATACTAACCTGTTTGCCAAACACCAGCGCCTGTGTGCGTGCACGCCTGTGTGTGCATGTGTGTGTGTGTGTGTGTGCGTGTGTGTGCGTGGCATGCAAACTGCCTGTTTAAGAGGCACCAACTGAAAAAAAAATATGTGGGCTAAAATCCTCTCTATATTATGCATTGATTCTTCACAGTAGTCTATATTCAGCTGTGAAATACCCCGTAGTAGCCAGACGTGTTTAGAGATTACGCACGGCCCCACCCAGCTCGTCAGTTTCACAGTGAGACGCATGAGCCTGCCATTTTGTCATCGCGGCATATCATCAACACGCACACACCTTACGCACAGCCATTCGGCATACCGTATGCACATAAATGAGCAAACTGCTCTCCTGCAACATTTTCATAAGACGTGACCTTTTTGTTTTTTTAATTCTGATCTAAATCCAGATCTTGCTTTAGAAAAAGTTCTCCGTTTCAGTTAAAACTCTCTCTCTCGCCGTTTACACTGGGTCACTACATCACGTCTCTCTCAGCGTACTGTAAATACTGACTGGCTGACTAGGCTGAAATTGTATAATCAGCAAAGACGTGCTTAAGTTTGGATCAAGAGAGACAGCCAATACAAAGTAGTGGCAACAGGAAAACAAACGTAACGAAGTAAATAACAGTACATTAAAAACAATTCAAAAGAGATTAACCAGTGAAAAAAATAAGATAGAAAAACATTAGTCTACTTCACAATAGAAGTCTATTGCCTTGAAGGGCACTCATGCACAGATGTTTGTGTATTTAAGTGCATCTTGTTTAGAATTTCAGTTTGTTGTGTTTTTGGAGGTACTATAAGTTTGATGTTAAAAATATTAAAAAAGGCAAAAAAGTTCCTTTCCACACTTCATTAAAAAGATAAAGAGAAGACAGGCAAATAAATAGAGCGAGTTTGAACTAAAGCAGAGCTGGGAGTCTGCCAGTAGTTAAGCAATTAGCCCATATAAACTGATAACTTTCGTATTACTTCTCTGTTGTGAATAAATCAATGGCTGGTCAATGCGTCAAAATATATTCATAACCTATTAAAACAACACATTTTAAACTGACAGTCATAATGGACTGGTACAACAAAAGTAATTCCACGCTACCGAGGAGGCATTCGTTTTGGCCAAATGTTTCCTCTTCAATCTCTATTACGTCATTAGCTTCCTCAGCCACACATCTTACTTTTCTGATGTATGCTGTATTCCACTAGAAAGTATAAAACCAAATGTGCCACCTTAAACAAACAGTTTTCCATTGGTAATCCCCACCCCCCCCCATTCTCTCTCACACACACACACACACACA
>JAOEGT010048076.1:0-20439 GCA_025447795.1 Speoplatyrhinus poulsoni
AATTAATATATTTTTTGATACTAATTAATAGCTGTCAGATTGGTTTGATGACGAAAACCGCAGTTATATACTCTCTAATAGCTATACAGGCGTGGTTTAGGTTTGCCAACAGTGCACATGACCAGATGGTTCATACAATCAACTTCCAAGTATTTTTAGAAAGTTTTACAAACATTTTGAATGTACGGCTCCTCAGATGGACTTGTGAATAACAATCCATCTGGCATGTCAGGTTAGGCATTCCGCACCACCCAAGACATCATGACTGTTTAGTTGAATTAGCTGTGTCTTATGTTCAAATATTTTGACAAAGCTGACATGTTTGTAACACTAAAGGTTAAAGGCTGGAGAAAAATTATGAAACAAATGATTTTTCTTTTCAATTAGGTGATTACATAAATACCATTACAAATGTGGGTCATAACTTGTATGTGACATGGAAATAATGTTATATTCCCTGAAAATTTGCTTAATGATTCAAAACTGATTATCAAACTACAGTGGGTAGCTCATCAAGAACCGCCAGGGTAGTATAGAGTAATAGGGTAATTTAATGTCAAACCTGAATTTTAAATCCACATATCCACACATCCACATATATTACTCAGCTCAGTGGTCAAGTGTCGGCACTGTAAGATACTTGAATTAGCATTCCAAAATGCCTCCATCAGCAGAAGTGTAAATGGTCAAAGACCGTGGATCATTGGGAAACCAGTTATTTGATCATATTCAAACCATAGTCAATGGGAAGAGGCCAATGGCTTGGCAACCTTACCCCGTATATGGTGGACCACAGTAACACACACACACACGCACGCACAAGCATACAACATTAAACAAGGATATGATAAATATCAGATGTTATAATTGTGGATTTGGACACAGGTTGAAATCCCCAATATGGAGTTGGATGGGGGAAGGGGTACGACCGCATATATTGTACACGTTAAATAATTTGAAATGAAAGAAGAGGTCTGAACACAGAATGCATTAACCATGGCACAAGAGCCAGTTACAGTTTACCTTGCTTACAACCCCCAAACTCTTCTGTCTGGTGAGAATTTGAAATGTAATTTAGGAAGGAAATCTTCTTACAATACCAACTTCTGTATCACATAAATACTTAGCGTTTCCAACAAATATGTTTTCATCATTACTGGACAGAGGTGGAGTTGTTTTGCCAGGATTCCAAGTTTATTTAGAGGTGGCTGTGGGATGTTTTTTCCTCATTTGACCACTAATGGCGCCGTTACACAAGAATGAATGAAAACACACCGTGTGCCATGAATCAACAATGAACGTATTGCAAAATACGCCTTTTAACAAGTAACTTAGTACAGTATCAAGTCTTAGAATACAATAGGTTTGCCGTTCAGGATACAGATCAAGAGATCAAACCCATAATGGTATGACAAAAGATTACAATTATATAGTGCTGAGATAATTTGCTTTATATATATGCCTTTGTAAGTTCAATACTTATTGTTGAATTAATTCATTGTTGTTCTTCCATTTATTTGAAGTTGAAAGTAGAAATTAGTTTGAAAGAAATAAAGTTACTTATTATAATAAAGTACTTATTGAGATGTATCTGCAGTTTATTGATACTGTTTACAGTAATGGGCAAAACAGAAAACAAATAAAACCTTTTTACTATCGTATTCCAGATCATTATCAAATGTTCTATATCATTTTTTTGGACAGCTGCTCTTGTCAAAAATTCCAATTGTGTTTGTCATTTGGAAGCTGCATAGAAAAGTGTGTACATTTATTAACCCAAATAAATTGCAAAGTAGTGTTCAAATGTTTGGGTTTTACTTTGATTTCGTTTTTTTTCTAATAAATAAAAAAATGTCAATGCCAAACGTAATATGTCTTAGAATTTACTCCATAGTAGACTATATTTACATTAAATGAACTGAAAATACATTGGGAAATAACAAACGTAAATTGTGCAAACACGTGAAGTTATGTGCAAAATGTAGTCTACCACCAGTCTCGGTTCCATTTCAGAAATGCATCTGTTCACTCCTATGGTTCATTCGTGTAAAACATTTTTTTAATTTTTTTTTATTTCTTGAACAAATAAAACTACAATTATTCAGACATTACATCAGAACTTTTGTGTGTTACTATTTGTCAGTTTTCTAAGGACGTGTGGCCCAACAGACCTCGCCATTCGTATGTCATTATGCCCATACAGTATAAGGACTTCTGGGTCTAAGCGTTTTTCTCTATGAGAAAAATTAATGGCGTTTTTGATTTTCTTCCCTACCACTGTCTGTGATTAACTCAAATGTTGCAAATTTACCGGTTTTGTGAAAGCACATATTCCCACTGGATACGACTGGTGTATCCACATTTTGAGACCGCTAAGTAGTCAAAGTAAGCATTTTGCTATTGCTACAGCGCAACAAAATACATCACCCGGTGCAGATCACTCACGGGACTGTGATGTTACCATAGCAACTTACATTAGTAAATCTCTGTCTATATTAGTTTTACAGTGTTTGCTTCTTTTTGCAAGGATGATCAAAAGAGTTTATCAAGGGGGGGAAATCATTTTAAATCTGGGAATGTAGAGCAGTTCAGCTCAAGTCAAGGCCAGGTTGCAAGGCTTGTTAGGGCAAGCTATGAGAAGGGAAAGGTGGTACCATATCGCATGTTGGTGTCAGCTACCATAGCTAACAAGTAACACATTAAAGTATCTTCAGTTAATCTAGCGATATTATTAATTATAATCCTAATCATCTTCACTTTGTCAGTCCAGAAAAGTGTCAACAATGTTATGTAATAGCACACACAGTCTCTCAGTATTTATTTGACACATTTTCATAACACCATGATTCATATTCACTATGTTTTCATAACACCATGATTCATATTCACTATGATTTCATTATATTAACGCTATTAAAATACCTGTAAAATATTACCTATTAAAAATACTTTAGCTTGCACAAATTTCCGAAGGGATAGTGTACCTTGCTATTAGAAACGAGAATGTAAAATGGAGGCCACTCGCTTTATTTAAACCTTTTGAGCTGTGACGCACGTAATCTGCGCAGGTAGTTGACTTTTTACTTTTGCAGTTAGCAAACAGTATATAAATTGAAAATGAAGACCTCAACATATCTGAAATGTATGTCAAAAGTTCAATTTATTAGCACTGAATTAAACCATGGCATAACCCAAAACGAAACAATAAAAAAATGTTATCCTGCGATCCTACTCACTTTTGAATTTTAGACTCGGAAGTGCTCCCGTGACGACACGACTGGCGAGGTCTCTGATTTACAGTCACGCCTTGTTCACATTGCAACGTACGTCATACAGCGCCAAGCAATTTCGTTCCGCTACTTGAGGCAGTGAAGTAGTCATTGCAGCGCACGAAGATAAAGATCTCGTGGTTGCTCTGTGTAAACATTGTTATAAGACTGCTGACTGTTATCATGATCAAGTAGCTGAATCCATGGTTATGGATTGCAGCTATACATTTAAAAATCCACAGTAAACATTTTAGTAGGCCTATTTTCAAACAGTACAATAGTGTAAAATATTGTTCACGTTGTCACGTTCTACTGAAATTAAACATTTATGTAGGAATTGGTGATATACTACCAAATATTTTAATGTTTTTGCTGCGACTTGCTAACCTCTGGTTAAATATGGCTGCAGCGAAGCCGACGCAACGTTTGAAAAAATTAAAAGTATGACAGATACGTTTCTTAACAGAGACTTCAGCGTTCGGTTTCCACTCCGTCGATGCAGTCTTCATTGAAAAGAATGACATCCGGCACAACGTAACGGAGTGCATGACTTCTATGTGAACCCAGCGTGAGTCCTCAAATTATACAGCTTATTGCGTGGCTACATGCCAACTGCCAGCTCAAACAACCCAACACACACTTTGGGGACATCTCCGCTAGAAATTAGTTCCACAAATTCCGAGATGGGAGATACAAAGGCAGCTGTTGTTTGCTAGCATATCTGTCAGCTGGTCCAATCAAGTTTAATATGTATATATTCTACACTTTGTTGCTCATATTTCTCACCAAAATCCTTAAAAGGTTTTTCGGTTGCGGGAATTAAGAGACAAGCTAGATATAATTGCACAAGGGGGATAGATTTATTGGGAAAGGCATTCCTCAAATATCTTCCTCATATTCATAGGGTCTTTCTGGAAGATTAAAGACGTTCCATGGATAAAAACTATTATCCATGGAATGGGTTATTTTTAGTATTTAGCAGAAAGTGTGGACACACAAGTCCCCAGATCTCTTGACCTTTCATGTTTAACTGCAATCCTAGTGTTAGCTCAAGGTCAAAGGTGAATTATTGCCGATAGTCTACATCTATTCTCAGACCTCAAGTTAAAGTCATTCCCAGTGTGTGAAAAGACTGCAGAGGAAATTACACCGGGGTGTTTAACAAAGAACACAAGACAGAACACACATTTCAATCCTCTGTCTCCGATAATGCAGGTCACACACAGACACGCTGAAACAGAAAGCATGTGCTCCGTGCCTTCACCGCTCTGCGTTAGTGTCACCGCAAATCTACGGACTGGACGGGGGGCCGCAATAGGTTAGCCCGCCTCATCTGGCCACTCAAATTAACTCCGGGTCAGTTCCCATGAGGGTAGCCTTTCCCAGGGCTCAGTTGTGGAGCAAACATCGTGGGAAAAAATTTGCACATATGGCCCCCGCTGGGGAAAACACTTAAAAAATGACAAAAATCAACTGAACATATTACATTGCTGCTTCAAATACTAGAAATTATCAACATATAGTAGGTACTCAAACAGTAGGTACTCAAACGTTCAAAAGAAAATGATTGACAACCAGGAAAATTTAAAGCTAATTCCTGGCCTGGAACTGATCAGCCAGGAAAATTTGCTTTTATAAATCCAACAGCAGCAATGTAATCTCTCACACTACAACACTGTCATTGCCCAAGATTCAACACAGCTTAAGTACAAGCAGTAAGTGTTAGTTTTAGTGTTCCAGGCTGTGAGCCCTGCTGCCATTCTTACCTGTGCACCGGTTGCCTTCTCCCTCACACACACACACACACGCGCAATCTGTATTCACTCCCTGTTGTATCTACCTCTGCATTCTGCTTGTCTGCAGATCCCCCACTCTCCGAAAGGCAGAGGGAGAGAGAGAAGGGGGAGGGGGGAGAGGGAAGGGGGGGGGGAAGAGGGAAGGCAAGAGAGCCCCTCTTGCTCAAAACAACAAGAAATCCCAAACGTGCGCCAAAGAGCCACCACTGAAGCTAACCGTGTGTGTGTGTGTGTGTGTGTGTGTGTGTGTGTGTGTGTGTGTGTGTCGCCGCCTCAGGACTTGACCGGGACGTAGTTCTAATACCGTTGGCTCTGTTTCTTTTGCCGAGTGCCAGGAAGTTTGAAAACATGCTATATAAGGTCAAACCGGTGGTTTGGGGCGCCTCTGCAATCTACACACCGAAAAAGTAGAGAGTAGGGATCGGGCAGACATTAACCGTATTCACACTCGCCCCCTCCCTCTCTCTCTCTATCTTCCCCCTTGCTGGAAGGAGAGAACAGAGAGAGAGTCTGCTGCTGTACGCTGTTCTGGACCTGCATAGCCAACGCTTTGCTTCAGTCGCGTGAGCTCCTCGACCCTTGTCTTGGGTGCTGAAACGCACATTACATAAAGTGTTTATTGTCAAACTGTGCAGCTGAGTGACTGGCATCATGCCAGTACAGCCCCATGCAAAATACAGACCTGTTGTCACACTGTTCTCTACACCTCCACCTATTCAGCACAGTTGATTTTCAAACAAACTGGGGTTGAAATGTAGCTTCTCTTCTACTGTTAAACTACATCAACACAATACAGATCTGACTGAATCTGAGTCTCCACGCTGTATTCACCTCACAGCAACCAAACAGGATAGCAAAACCTGTATGCTGATGTATGTGCATACAGCACATAGCAACACAGTTCCACAACAACAATAAATGTTTACCCCCCCCTTCCCCCCAAGTCAACTAAAATACCTCAGAGCACCTTCCCATAGGGTCTTACTGTGTGTACTGTTGGTGAACTGAGCTTGTGCCCTCCAGACGATGGCTGAGCTAAAGTGGACCATCAGTCACCTGCTAGCGCCAGGCTATTACACTAGCCTTCCCCGTATAGCGGTCCGCACTGCCGCCGCTATTATCTCCAGCCGCTGAAGGGCGTCGCTATGGTGACGCCGCCGTCGCTGTGCGATGAGGGGCAGAGCAGACGGACCTCTGTGAGCGTGGCTGAGGAATGAGCGATGTGAGCGCCCCGGCTCTGGAACGGTTACACTGGGATGACCCTTTGTTGATGGAGGGGAAGTCTGACACCTGTTGGCACTTATAGGATAGTGGGAATTCAGCAGGGCAAACACCCAATATGGTGACCAATGCCGTTGGCACCATGTTTATTTTGTGTATATCTGACATTTAAAAATATGTCTCCAGAAATGTTAGGTCAGAGGTATTCAACAGGGGGTCCATGACCCCCTAAGAAGTCCAAAGTGTAGTTACTAGAGAGGGTGCCCCAAGTTATTTGATCCCAAATGTGTTTTTTTTTTATACCAAATGTTTTTATATGTCAATTCTTCTAATATATTTGCATTTTAGCAGCAGCATACTGTCATGGCAGTGTACTGACTAAGACCAAAAGGAGAGCACACATCTCATCTGTTCTAAAGTCCCTGCATTTGTTGCCCCTCAGTTTTAGAATTGATTTTAAGATGATTTTATTGGTCTTCAAATCACTCAATGGACTAGCACCTGAATACTTGTCAGACCCTCAGGTCCTCTGGCACTGGCCTCTTAGTTGTCCCCCAGGTGAGGACAAAGAACTATGGAGAGGCTGCATTTAGTATCTATGCTCCTCGCCTCTGGAACAGCCTGCCTCAGGAGCGGATGGAATTACAATCTGTGAACACTTTTAAAATCTTAAAACACACCTTTTTAGCTTAGCATTCTCTTCTATCTTTTTTTATTTAATTTGATCTGTTTTTATTATGTATGTACATTTATAATCAATTAAATCACGGCTATACCATTGCATCTTGAATGTATTGTTTTATTTTTCAGAATTGTATTGTTTTATTGCACTGTTAAGAACCTTGTATTGCAAACTTGCAAGAAAGGTGCTATATAAATAAAGCTTAATTTGATTTGATCTGATCATTGTTGATCCTGTTTAATAAGCAACACCAATTTCTATGATATGTTATATAGGGGAGCCCTCTGAACCCTTTGTGTTTCTATCAACCAAGAAAGCCCTGGCCTGAAAAACTTTAAAGACCTCTGTTAGTTTTCCTATCGTGCCGGCATTCTAGAGTGTTGTTCCACTTGCTTGCATTTTGATTGGTTGCTTGGGTGTAGAATGGTAAAATGTTTTATGCGAATCAAGTGCAAAACCTCGGTTTTGTTTTGCACAACCGTCATGGCCTTACAGATCTCAGGTTCTGAAATAAAACAAACACAAATATTAGTTGGGCTATGTATGCCATACTGACCCAGAGACTTATATGTATCATTATGTTATATGCTCATGTATATGATATGTTCATTCAGTTCCTCATTGCACTCTTTCCTGAAGTGATTTGCATTTGTTTGCAATATGGGCACTTGCATAATAGTAAGTGTCCATTGTAGGCAAATAGTGAACCAGGTTCTGCGTGACTTGGGGCCAATGGCGATGAAATTATATGGTCTCAGATCATCTCTCAGCAATAACACCACCTCAATATTTCTTGGCATGACAAAAGTCAGGGCCTTGGAATAAGGATGCAGTTTCCAAGCTCAGGGATTTCTGGCCTTCATAAGAAAGCCTAGGCTAATTCATCACAGCAACAACGTACAGTACATCAACAGTGGCACACAAAATGAGGACTGAGTGAGAGTGAAAGCGTACCAATGCAGGTTTACTTTTGTCTACAACCAAGACTGTTCCTTTTTCTTACTTTTGTATTTGGTGTCTCACACTCTTTTGGACTGCCACCAAGAATAATTTCCTGGTCGGGGTACAGAAAGTAGTAGAGTACCAGAAGCTATAATTTAAAGCCTGATTACTAGTAGAACCGTTTGTCCAGCTCCAACTGATGGAGGTGATAGGTAAACAAGCTGTGTTTTCTGTGCCAGCTGCGAGTGGAAAATCTGGCACACTGCAAAACACTAGAGTTGTGTGTAGTTAACAGTTTGAATCTAAACAGAAGACTGTACAATCCTGCTTGGAAACAGGGGAATTGAGGGATTTAATGATTTTATTCGGAGTAAAAGGTTAATTCTGCTCAAGTATTGTATATGCAATACCACATATGGGAATAACTGTTCGAAAATGTGAGTTTGAGGCTAGATCTTTCAGAACATGCCTTTAAGCCAGGGATTCAGGAATATCAAGGGGTCACCAGATGCTTTTGTGTAATTGCAAGATTATTGTGATATACAGTTACAGTATATACATTTCATAACATTATTTTATTCTTGTTGTGATTACGATTCAATTTTTCTAGTTAGGCTATAAAAAGAATGGATTTATCATTTTATGAACAACTTTCGGGGTTTTGGCTCACAAAGGTTGAAAAGCGCTGACCTAATCGACGGCTGTCACGCCACACAAACAGTATTATATATTTCAATGTAAGCAAGACAATGCCACTTCCAAACATGAGAGTGAGAGAGAAATGTTCTGACATCTCCATTCCTTCCTTGCCAAACCCTGTTTGTGTCTTTCCAAACCAGCAGATGGCGTGGAACTGCTAAGGCTATACTTTCCAAGAGGTTCCTTTACAGCGCGGCAATTAAGTCTTCATTGAGAACTTTGACAACAGAGATGTCTATGTCAAGTGCAGATCAACACATATGTACCTTTAACGATACAAATGGTAGCTCAGTCTTATCCACAATGCTAACCCTATAGATGACTAAATTTCAGTGCATATATTTAATCTTATATAATTGGGAAACTTGCTAAATGATGATCAGATCCAACAAAAAAAGACAGATGATTTATCCCTACTGAAGTTTCAGGCCTCATAAGTGGGTCAACACTGAAGAGTTTAGCCTTATACAGACTAATGTAGATAGTGTGATGGTTTACATATTGGCTTCCAACCAAAAGCACCCGCAGCGACCAATAGAAAATCCCATCTTTAGGGGCCCTGGGACAGATTTGAAGAAACCAACACACTAAGTTCTGTAAGAGCCTCTGTATCCGGTCTAAAACATCTAGCTATGGCTAGAGCTTGGCTTGTCTCCCTGCCACAACCCTACCGTCTCATACGGTGTCTAGCACACCACACTGGAGACACCAATAGCACACCATTCAGGGTCACTGAAATCCAACTGCCATTCGGTGTATGACAAGAAAAGACCCCGTAACGGCAATGTCTGTTAGAGCTGCTATCTTGGTTCTAAAAACAGACAGCCCTGGAGAAATGGCTGCAGTTGAATGATAAAGCAAACAGTGTGGTAGGGTTAGCCAAAAACCATTAATGAAGTTACCCTGAACAACAGGCTAAGATTATGCATGCCGACATTTTAATAATCCGTAATGCCAGGGATTGAGTGGCGTGTGGTTGCGGATCTTCAAACTTTTAATGGAAGAGGTTGAAATAGGGAATCCACAGCACTAACGGTTTCCATGACAACAACATTACAGGGAACACTGGAATACTATTTTGTAGTATTTCATATTAACAAGTGTATATTTTGCCACTCGCTGTTGCTTATTACCATAACACATTAGTGGTTTATTTTTCTCAGATTTTTTTATTTAATATAATTAATCTTTCTTGGGAAAAAGAGGGGCTGCTTTTGTCAAAAGAATCTGAGTTTTGGAAGTAGCCATGAGAAATTATTACATGGATAAGTAAATTAGAAATAAGTATTAGAATGTTACGTCAATGTATTTCTTGTTCAACCAAAATAGGCAAAAATTTGAACTGACTTGTTTCATATATATATATATATATATATATCTTATTACAACAATTTTTCTTTTTGGAGCCTATTGTTCTGCAAATGGGTTTAATAAACCTTGTATCAACTGCCCTCAAATGGCTTCCAGATTTTTCTTTTTCATTCATAAATACATTTGAAAGACCCCTTTTCCTCACTGTTGGTGAGAGTGAAGCTGACTCGACAGAAAAGGCATTTGTCTGGATTGTGGTCAGGCATTTTGGGACAAGGTCAACAGCGCCTATTGCAAACCACTGGCAACATCCTTGATGTGTTTTATGACAAATTTAGACTTCAAGTTCAGCGTCGAGTCAACCAAACAAAACTGCGTTATCTGACGGCGCTACTGCTTCTGTTTGCACAAATACTTCACTTCACCAGGATTTTGTGTATAGAAACAATAAGCGTGATGGTTTGCTGGCCTTCTCCATGGGTCATAACGGGGCATAACATAAACAGCTAAACCAACCTATGGACCAATGCATTAGAGGAATTAAAATGGAGTCGTGTAACGCCAAGATCGTCACAAGAATGCAAAAACATACCCATCCCGTTTGGCCCAGCTCAAAGCAAACACTCTATTTCACAACCGCTTCTGTTTATGATTTTCATCCATTTCTCCACGGGAAGGCCAGCACACTACCAAACATTTTTTTCTCCTCCTATGCCTCCCTCTCCCTCTCTCTCTCTCAGACAGCCCTTGTATCCGTAACTTCTCCTTCAAAACATTTCCTGCCCAGGATCTGTCACCGCTAATATGTATGACTCATGACTGTGTCTCTGCCAGCCATTCCCCAACTGTCACCACAAATGCATGGGCCTGGCTTGGAGCCATTTGGCTACATTCTCTTTGTACATTTGCGGAACATAAAGCTTTTGTTTCTGTACAAATATAATATTGGGGTAAAATTAACAAGTTTTTCAGGATTTATTTTCGGGAGATAAGCTTTGAATCATTGTAGAGTTCCACATCTCGCTATGAATAGCAATATTGTTTCTCCTCTACCCCCTTCCTTTCTTCAAAACATATTCCTCCCTGATTGAAGATGTGTTGTGTGCACACGTGTGTTTGTGTTTGTATGTATGTGTGCGTGCATGCATCCGTGTGAGAGATAAATATTGTGCAAGTATTTGAAAAAAATCTTAGTGGGAAATCTGATCCAAACATGGAATTTTACAGCGCAATGAAAAAAAATTGATGTGTGTGTGTTTGCGCACAATTCCATGTACATACACGTTTGCATGTGGGCGTTCAAATATGTGTGTACTGTGTTCAACAGTAGAGGATATATTTCTTACCTTCACTTCACATTTTTTATGGCAGGACAGCCGACAAACTGGAAAGGAATCAACACACAGTTTTTGTCATTAACTTATAAGAGTGATGGATGTCAATATAGTTACATAGCATGAGTCAACCCATAATACAGTAGGCCTAATATCACATTAGTTAGGTTTGCCTAATAGCAGGTCACTTAAAAGACAATTTGTTAATAAGAATGTTTATTACTTTATTAAGAAAGTAATCAAGTGGTTTTATCATACCCTGGTATCTCATAAACATTATATTCTATAAACGAAGATCACAGTGTGCTTAAGAATCAAATCATTCACCACAGCCATGCTTAAAGACTGCAGTAAGACATTAACATTGGTTAATGCAGTGTTGTGCTGCCCCCTATTGGCTGCATACAGTACACATTGATTATGTATGCAGATTGTTATAATTACGATGAATAAACAATATGGAATAGACTATGCTGAATAAAATATGTCCGGTGAGGACACACTTTAAATCAAGTAAATATGATCATTGTAATTTTTAAATTATTAAACAAAAATGTGTACTGTAGTCATAATATAATAATATATTACTTATATAATAACCACATTACACTCATCTAATATTAAAGAAGAATACTTTATTGAATACAGGTCCAAATATATCTGTTATAATGTTAGACATTTTATTCAAAACAATTCTGGAATATACTGTAATCACAAATTCAATATATATTATATGCAGTGAATCATTTTTATTGAAATGCATGATATTATATTAGCTAACAAATCATATTAGTGGCTCAGGACAGAGAGGTAATCCTCGGGTGTTTCTCATATGTGTAAGAAATACCAATCAAGAACTTTAGCCAAAACTTTGCCTTCAGGTAAGTCATGTTAATTTAGATAAATTTATTTTAAAGCTAAAATAAAGTAGCGATGGTAATGATCTCTTATTGCATCATAAAAACTGCAGTCAAGTGTCATGAACAAAGATTTTCTAGCGCCCAAACTAGCTCTTGTTGGGCCGAGCTACACAGCAAACTGATTGCACAACAACCAATAATGAAGAATGTTGTAATTTTGTTCTGCCTTTAATGTGAGGTAAGAAATAGCAGGTAAGAAATAACAGTGACTACCTCCATACAGTCTGCTAGCTGCCTGTTCTGTGTGAGTGAGTTCTGAATAGAAATCCGTTGTTTCTACAAAGCCCTGCTGTCAATGGGAACCTACACACACAAGCGCTTCAGACACAACAATATCCCATCCCTGCCATCTCCAATTTAAGGGTTGCAACTTTTGAGGGAGGGAAGTGTTTTTTGACCGAGTTCAAATATCAACAATCCAACACCGCCGACTCCATCTTTAACAGGGCAACCCAATAGGCCTTTTTCACAATTCCGGGGTACGACTTCCACTTCAGCGAGCTGAAGTGCATCAATGCTTCCGGTCGGATTGTATACATATTCAAAATGATGCAAACGAAAAGGAGGGCTCATAGTTCTATGATTGTTGCAGACCTTTAAGTAACAATTCTAGCAGAAAACAGCCATATCTTAGTTTCCACTGCTTTCCAGCAGACAAATTGATCATTGCTATTCGGAGGGATGAGGGGCCAACTTTTAAAGCTTTGCGGTGTAGTACCTGTATAGTACCTATGTCTGCTGCACTCATTACAGGATGAAACCGGAAATTGGGATGCACTTCAGAAATGATTCTTCTTCGCATGCAAAAGAGGCGTAATAGAGAGCCTAAATCACTTCCGCATTATGGGACCTTAGTTTGGTAAAAATATATATGGTAGTCAACGGCGAGAATCAAATAATTTTTGGATCCCATTTGAATTGTGACACGAAGTATGATGTTTGTCTATTTAAAATAATATTTTAGGTTGCATAATGTGGAAGTGACTTAGGCTCTCTATTAACACAGGCAGAGCCAGAGAGCTGTCAATCAAGCAGGATCAGGATGGCTAATAAGCAGCGTTAACCTCTTTTTAACCCCCAGGTCAGTCAATGTATTGATGGCACGGTTAAATCTGAAGTAGCATGGATCATTTTAGCTTTATATACTGTTGGCCGGTTTCACAGACATGGATCAAGGCTAGTCCAAGACTAAAACAAAAATTTAATGAAGATCTCCATTGAAAAAGGATCTTAGTCTAGGACTAGGCTTAATCCATGTCTGTGAAACCGGCCATGTACAGTGTATGTATTGTACTTACAGTACACCTTAGCATAGGGGATCAATATCAACAAAAACATCACAATCACATAGGAGAAAAATCACAGGCATAAAGCCAGAGCCAATCTTGTGTGCACCCTTCTCCCCTCCCTCGCTTTCTTTGAGACTTTGCACTCCACTATCTCCAAATCCCCGTATACCCCAATTTCTGCTCTCTCTCTCTCTCTCTCGCTCTCTCTCTGCCCCATCCATATTCCATCTTTTTTATTCCTCTCATATCTGGGCTAATGCAGCAGTAACAGCATGCATGCTAATTTTAACAGCCGAGCATCCCTGCCAGAGCCGTTGGTACAGTCTCTCTCTCCCCCCCCACCCCCCCACCCCTCCCTCTCTCTCTCTCTCCCTCTCTCTCTCTCTCTCTCTCTCTCTCTCTCTCTGCTGGGATCGGGTGTGATGTTGGCCAACTCAGCCCGTGCTAAAGCGGTGCCATTTGTATTTCACACACAGGGCAGGTCGACACCGCGGGAAAACGCAATCACAGAGCCAGACGGACATGGAGGCGCAACAATATACGACCTCTGAAATTCTACACTTGAATAGGTTGACTTGACTGTAAATAGAACAGACTTTACGGTAGAATGTGTGTCTTATTCAAAATGTATTGCAAATTCTTATTTCTTTTTTTTTCTCTCTCACACATTTTCCTTTGAAAGCTGTTGTAGTTGTAAAGTCCTGATCACACAGAGATGGGCTGCCTGTGCCAAAGAGAACGGCTGCCTGGGCCAACTGTCACATTGACAAGCAAATTTGAACTTTAATGCACATCTAAAAAACGCAACAAAAAAAAGCGAGGAGTGCGGCGCCAGAAAAATGCACATGCCAGGCGCACTATACAAAAGGAAAACAATGGTTTTGCTAGCGACGCATTTCTAGCAATGCTTCTCTGTGTGATAGGGCCCTTAGTCATTTTCGAGAACGCTTGCTAACAATATCCCTCCGCGCGTCCACAGCCCTCCACACATCGAAACGAATTCTGAAGCAAAGCTTGCCACGTCTTTGTTGATGTGAGGGGTGTTCGCCACTTTGTTTATGTTCCTTTTTACGGCACCAGGGCTGTATCAGATTATCAGATTATTTTTTCAACACGCGCAGAGAATGGTAAATTAGCGAAATGTGAGGAGATATTTGGTGAATTTGACTAAATATGTATTATCTTACAAATAGGTTGCAATAGCTGACACTACCTTTCAGTTTGAAACTATTGGACAGCCTTTAACCAATCAGCGTTGCTACAACTGTTTGGTTGCCTCATCTAGTGCTACCACCATTTAGAAACATGCTTGACTTCAACGTCAGCTCACTAACCCACCCTGATTGGACCGCCAGCAGGCTAGCTGTGAAAACGCTAAAACAAACAGACTTTCCACACTATAATCTCAGCTAAATAAACTGAGCTGAGAGCATTAGTCGGGCAGAGCAGCTAGGGTCAGAACTCCCTGCAGTGAAACACAAGATGCAGTTGTTGGGCAGCCATGATATTTTTGGAAAACTACAAATAAATTTAATTTAGTACACTGTATTTTAAAATATTTTTAAATATATTTTAAAAAGCACATTTTGCATAGCATATTTTGTATATTTTGTACTGCCACTATTGCACCCAGCTCAGTGTTGGCTGAGATTATAGTGTGTAAATCATGGTTGCTTTAGCATTTGCACAGCCAAATGGATGGTGGAGCAATGAGCATCCATGTGGGTTGGTATGTGTGATGACCTTGAAGCCAAGCGTTTGTTTTGTCAGTGATAGAGCTAGATGAAGTGACACAAACAGGTGTAGCACTGATTGGTTAAAAGCTGTCTAAAAGATGCAAAAATAACTCAAGGTCCACACCCTTTAGCATGTCAACAATCCCCAATATAGCAACAAGACTGCAATCCCCAGACTTGTCCAGACTTCTGGTCTGGTTACACCAGGCTTTATGTTTTTGACAAAAATATAAAATAAGTGATTCAAGGCTACTTTATGTGGAGTCGGTCATGTCAAAATGAGATTAATTTTGCCTTTATTTCAAACAACCCAGTGTTGAAGTGACCTACCTTTGCATATAAGGCCCTCTTTGGTGATAGCCTGCTTGCATATATCGCAGCTCTTTGCCTTCTTGAATGGCTTCATCTTAAACGTGTGCGTGTGAACGCCCTCCAACTCCTCAGGCTGAAAGAGAAAGAGGAAGAGGAGAGTGGTAACCTCAGAAATCAATGGGAGCCATTTACATCATTATTAATAACACAGCTGTCACGCTTCAATTTAACATTCATTTGGTTTGCTATATTCACTCTACTATAGCACGGTTGGCATCAATGTTTCCCATTATCCATGTTTCTCAAATTGTCTTTGAATGTTTTTGATCTTAAAGTAAACAAAAACAAGAGCAGGACATACGATTATGTGTACAGTATGTGAACAGTGCATGTACACTATGTTGCATGGTGCTTATTAAAATCTGAAAGTCTTTATAGTTGTTTACAAGTAAGACATAGTATCGTTCCCATTTTACCATGATTTATTTTATTCAACTTATCTGCTCACAGAACATGCATAATTTTTGGTTCAAGGTGAACACCTTACAATGCTGTCTCTCTGTCTCTCTGTGTCTCGCTGTGTCTCTCAGTCATAAACGCCCTGTGTGAGTCATACTGATGATGTCAGTTCCTCTGTGTATTTGTGCAGCTGGGCTATAGTGTTTGTGCGCCTTCATTTGAGAGCTATGTTGTGCAGGCCGCACACCCCTATGAACGCATGAACGACTGAATGAGTCTACCGTTTACATTACAGTACATCCATCTGGACAGGCCCCGCCCCCTGGGGAACAGGCCCCGGCCTGCCTATTGGTCCAATGTTCAACTATGCATCAGCAACCAATCCTTATCTCTGAACATTCACAAGAGCACAGACATAGCTCAAAACGTTCATCATGGGTCCTTCCTGTAGTTTCCTTCCTTATGATATGACGATGAAATATTAAAGTAGTCTGTGTTATTCAGCCACTAGAGGTAGTGTTCCTGTTGCACATACATGAATGATGGCCATGCCTGTGTAGGTGTGCATGCTGCTTCGTGAAATTGAGCTCCTCAAATTCGGATTCAATAAATACATTGATTTCTACTTGAGGTATTAATATTCCCATCAAACAAGGCTGGTGGTTGAAGTCAAAACATTCATTCTGCTCAGATGTGCAGAATGAACTACATATGGAAAATACCCTTGCACCCATGGCTATAAAATACCCTTAAAGCTGATTGATACCAGACATTTCACACCATACCTGATGAAGACATAATAATAATAATAATAATAATAATAATAATAATAATAATAATGGTTCTCAGTTAGCCTCGCGATATCAGGATGGTCTTCACGTTTAATTTCGATATGAGAACCAGTCTGGAAAGCCTCGGAATCATTTTGAATGTGTCCGAGTAGCAACTGAACTTTCTAATCAGCATTGTGTTTATAGCTATACGGGCGTGGTTTTCCAATCAGCATTGCGTTTATAGTTATACGGGCGTGGTTTAGGTGTGCCGACCATGGTACAGACAGCGAAAACGACCAGATGATTCATTCAATCAACTGCCAAGTATTTTTTTGAAAGTACAGCCATTCGCAAACAGTTCCAATGTACGGCTCCCCAGATGGACTTGTGACAACAATTCCTCTGGCATGTCAGGTTAGTTCTCAGTGCCCCTCCAAGCTCTTTTACGCACTGCAGTCAGTTTGGCTCAAAGCTGTTCCAAAAGTCTATTTCTCAGCGTTTTTTACTTTTACCCCACTATCTCCCTAAATCTTAATGGCTTTTGTCACACTGACATACTCTCTAAGCTCCAGAGTGGAATGGCTGACCTTGACCGCACAGAGCCGGACAAATAGAAGGCTATAACTAACTAAGGAAGTGTGAAGTCTGTGAAGGGAGGCTTGTTGGCAAGGCAAAAAGAGGTGTTTTTCATGCCCTTATAATGCTGTTAGGCTAATCAGGTTAGACCAAAATAGAGACAAGCCTACATATCATTACAGCCAATAGCCTTTCTGCAATGCAATGGAAACTCGGGTAATATTTCTCAAGCCCGAGTTTGCCGACATAAACAAGCATGACGTCACAGGAATGTGGCGGAGTGTGAGTACAGTTGGCAATAAGCAAAAACATTTAAAACATTCATACTTTATATAGCGTTTGTGTTGTGAAACATATTTGCAAACATGCGGTAGTCTAGCCTACTCTTTCCATCTCTTTTGTGTAATTATCTGTTAAATCAGCTGCTCTAGTGTGACAAATAGCCTAATTGATAGATTTTCGTTGTCAATACATTTTTGGTGATGTTTAGACTTGCTATAAACATCATTTTGCTGTGGACGTCCATGTTTTTCCGAGCAGATGCACTGGGACACATTTCGATTGGAAGTCGGTAAAACCAACTCGGAAATATCGACTTCCGACCTGCAATGGATTGCAGCATTACTGTACTAAAATAAAAAATAAACGTGCAGAAAAAAGTTGTCCTTTATTGAATTGCTACAATAGTTAAAACTAGAGTTTGCCAACGCTAGTGTGTTAATCTAGTGGTGAACCACAGACATAACAATGTGTCTAAACCTTCTGCAAACCTTTGGAGGTTGGGAAAAACAAATGTGCTTCTGATGAATATAGACTATTGGCAATTATGCTCGTGAATATGCTTTTTCTAATATGATGCTTTTTGGCTTTCTCAGAGCATATGCAGAAGACTTTCCATATCACTGTAGTCTGCCATAAACATAAACCTGTGAATCTGTAGTGTGAAATACAGTCAAAATCCGGCTATTTCCCATATGCCATAAGAAGGTTTAAACACCCTCCTTGGGCAGGTTTATAAATAGTCCATGAAGCACATTGGTGCCAGTCTGAAGCCCTAATGTTAAAGGTCACCTGGCAGCGATCCACTGGCTAAACCAATCAGGTGCAGCCAACTGTGTTATGAGCATGTGTCATGGTTACCTGGCTGCTAAGGCAGCCAGGGGTCAACGTGCCCGTCAAGCAATGATGGACGAGGCAGAGTAAGAAAACATACAAACGCTCACTTCCAAGCGCGCACACACACACATACACAAAACCCCCAAACACATACCCTCTGGCACACGGCCCCACAGTGAATATCACCACAATAGGAGCCCAAATGGTTATTGGTTATCTGCCAGGAACCATCTGGAAATCAACCTGTTTCACAGAGGGAGGGGTTGGGCATTAAAGGAAACACGGTTGAGAGAAAATAAGGTTCAGGGTTAATAAAGCTATGTTTTATAACAGAAATATGGGGGTCTAAATGCACTTATTTAAGGTACGCCAGGTGAAAACCAAGCCAAACTCTACTCATCTTAATATGTACATTAGGCAGTGTTCACTTATACATTAATTACAATTTTAGTTTTTCATATCTGTTACCAATTATATAATGACAATCGTAACATCACACCTTCAAACAAATGTAAATATGCTTTACTTTACACAGTAGGGATATAACAATAGTGTCTAGATGTGTGCTTTTGTGGAAAACACGGTGCCTCTGCCCACCCTTAAACATGTCTCCTGGATAAACAAATGCAGACAGCTCTGCTATACCTCAATCCTGTGATGTCCTTAGTGTCGTGATAAGAGGCCAATCCAGAGAGAGAGAGAGAGGGAGAGAGAGGGAGAGAGAGGGAGAGAGAAAGAGAGCGAGAGATAGCGAGAGAGAGAAGTACAAGAAAGAGTGTAAAAGACACTGAGCCAGAAAAGTAGCGCAGCATCTAAGAGGCAATGCTATGAGAAGTGTGAGTGCGTGCATGTACCTGGCAGAGGGCCTGGTAAATCACGCTCCCCTTGTGTCGCACATTCAGTTGTACTTAGCTAATGAAAAGCATGGTCGCCCTAGACCCACTTAGAGGTGTGTGTGTGTGTGCGTGCATATACGCACACGCAGAAGGACATTATTAAAAGGGAAAAGTCTCTGAAAGGCACTGATTTGGCATTCTCCACACACACCACAAATGTGACACACGCGCGCGCACGCACACACAAGCCTGAGTGCTTGCATGATGAGCAATAAAAGAACACCAAACACACACACACACACACACACACCATAACCTCCGGCCAACCAATCATGAGACTGATATAAAGTCCAAAGGGTAAATGTTTGTGATATGCACTTCTGTTTGTGCCATGTTGACAAGTTTCTACATCTGGGGCAACACGCACAAAGTCATCAAAACCGGCACGTTTACAACAAGAGGACTATATGACCCACACAATCATACATATGAACGGAGCTATCATTTCAAGTTGCTGTAATTTCAGTTCAGTTCAGAGGAGAGTCACTGGATAACATTAACACATTTCTGAAACGGCACGTAATCTAGAGAAAAAGTGATGGACATACTCTAGCAAAATAATTATTTGAGCTTAAACACTTGTTTGGCCTGTGGGATTCAGGTGAAGTTCAATGCGACGGTGTGAGCTCAGCTCCTTGCAAAATAGGTCATGCCTTGAAAAAACACACGCACATGCAGAAACCACACCTGCTTTCAATTTCCCTCCAAATTGAATTTCTGTTGGACAATGGACGCCTTTGTGTTAGAAGGCTACATCACATCAACTACAGAAAAACATTAAGCCTGCCTGCTTTCTAAAATTTAAATAAAATGTTTCTGTGCAATTCAGTATCACATTTGAATAAAATAAAAAAGGAGTGTGTGATGTTTGCTGATGCTTGGTTCCTGTACAAACACAAATCTGTGTGTGGACTATAATAAAAAAAGATTGTGCTTGTAAGAGTAACAAAAAGATCAATGGGCAAAAATCAGTCCAGATCAATTCTAATGATTATTTTTCAGATAATAAACCCCAACCCCCCAAGTTCAGATTCCCACCCGCACTACCCGTTTGGGCTTACCAGGTCTGTCCAGAGTCTTCCCCCACCCCTTGACCCAACTCACCACC
>JAOEGT010048086.1:0-10000 GCA_025447795.1 Speoplatyrhinus poulsoni
GAGAGAGAGTGAGAGAGAGAGAGGAGAGAGAGAGGAGAGAGAGAGAGAGAGAGAGAGAGAGAGAGAGAGAGAGAGAGAGAGAGAGAGAGAGAGAAGGATACAGTGTGTAGGGGAAATTATAATAAAAAAGCAAAAGTTAGAGAAAGACATTTTTATGGAAAAGCAAGAGAGAAAGTGAGAGAGGGAAAGAGAAAGATTAAAAGTGCATAAGAAAGACTGAGAGAAAACAAAATCTCAGAAAAGGGTTTAAACCAACCGATATCTTGTTTCCCTGCCCTCTCCTGCTGATAACAATTTCTTTGTCTACGCAATATAACCTCGGCCGACATGGCTGTGAGTATCTCCACAAAATGTTCCCAAAATGTCATCTGACGGCCCAACCACAATAATAAATCATAAATGTTATTTACAATCTATTGTAATTCGGAAAAAAGACTTCCAGCTTTTCATGGTTGGTCACTGCGTGACCAAAACTCACACGATGAGTATCGCTGCCAAATAATGCTCTAAACTAATCTTAACCATGGGAGCAAGTCACAGTGAAAATAAGTTTGCAAAGACCATTAACAATGCCATTTGTTGCATCATTTTGTGTATATCTTATTCAAACAGTCACATTTCTCGCTGGCCCAGGAAAGGCTTACTCAAACTGCCGATATCCTTCAGATCATAGGTCCCTCAACCAGAAACTGTTGGCTCATTTCTAACTCTGCCTTGAGGAACGTGCTGGAATGAGCAAAGCAAGCGTCATGCACTCAGTCTGGCACACTGGAAAACCACCCGTGATGTGTGGCATGGAACAAGGCCTGTGTGGAGCGCCAGCATAACCACTGGATAGGATTAGAATGATGACAAACAGCTGATTAGAAATGCTACAACAACTGGAAATAAGGTCTAGCGGGAATTGGCTGATGGGTGGGGGTAATTTGTCTGGTTGAGGACAGTAGGATTCACCCAAACCAGCTACTTAGCTGCACATTTCCCCTAAACAATTCAAAACAAGTGAAGCTTAAAATGTGACATGCCTAGCCCCCAAACCTGAGACAAGTCTAAGTTGAAGGACTTTGGATCATACTCTATTACATATAAATACACTTTATATAAACACACATGTCTGATACATCTGGCCACTGTTCCACCCGTCACAAAGAGTCAAAGAGTTTGTTTGAGCTCATATAATGATAATTCACTGCCCTGCCACTGTACATTCCATTCAACCACGGCTCTCGTGGGTGTAATCCTCATATCTCAGACTCCATGGAGCACCAACCGCCAACATTTCCAAACACAAGTTAAACGAGCCTGTACAGTAATAATGTGGAATTCGCTATTTATCTTAAACCAGTTCTGACGTCATGCATTTTTGGGTCCACTTGACTTTCATTGGATCCAGTTGCCACCAATTCAGACAGGGCTTCAATAAAATGCAAGAGAAACCAGCACATACAGTTTCCTTCTTTTCTTCTGCTTCACAGCAGAGAAGTCAAACAACAACCTGTGAAAGCAGTTGGTGCAAACTTCATTGTTCAGAAGTCCTCCTCATAACATGAGTAGAGGAGCTTCTGCTGGAAACCCTAGGCTGGACCAAGGCTGGACAGTGACTTGTGACAGTGACTTGTGACAGTGACGCCACGTGTCGCTGATCCCGGTGGCTCAGTCTGCACTACTGGCCTGGTTGTCATGGGAACGTTTCGAGGTGAGCACATGCCAGCATACAGAGTCAGTCTAGCTGGAGTTAGCTTGAGGAATGTAGTGAACTCTTCATGCTCCTCGCTATCTCTCTCTCTCTCTCTCTCTCTCTGTGTATTTTTTCTCACATACACAAATCTTGCCCTTTTTACTTTAAATCATACCCTCATTCCCTCATACCTGACTTTTTTATGAATCACATCAGAGGGTGTCAGCTCTTCTAAGTGAACGGTCTGCTGAAATATGACTTTTTCTTAAAACGTGTTTCGCTTCAGACGTGACTTTGATTTCCAGGCTCAATTAAAGTGATGTATAAAACGCCAGCGAAATCATCAGAGCGCACTTCTGACGGGAGGCTGTGTGTGTGTGTGTGTGAAAAGGGAAAGAATAAAGGAATGAAATGATGATGGAGACAGCAAAGTCTTTTGCTTCTGGCTACTGAAGTACAGGCCAGCAATATTTTGGCCGGCTCGCTTCGTGACTGAACACCAAGATAATTAAATTAGACAGCTCCCTTGTGAAATTAAAAACAAAAGAGTGGAAAGAGAAAACCGAAGAAGAAAAAGGAGTGGAGCTAAAGGAGTGACTAGAGACAGAAGGAGAGAGTAGAGCTCCATTCTTTCAGGTAGTATGTACCTCCAAGAAGCAGGTCCCAGCGGGCGTGTTCTCCTTGATGGAGGCGTTGTAGAAACTTCTGGAGAACACAGGCGCATTGTCATTGACGTCCTGAAGCACGATGTCCACCTTCGCTGTGGACGACAGCGGTGGCCGTCCGTTGTCCGTGGCGACAACCGTCACACTCGGTTTCGGCTCCGATTCAAAATCCAGAGCGGTCGCCGTGGTAATGATCCCCGTCACCGGGTCGATGGAGAACCAGTCAGAGTGGGTGTTTCTGTTTTTGAGAAGGCTGTATCGGACATCCCCATTGGGACCCTGGTCCTTGTCCCGGGCAGTCACCTGGAGCACAAAGGACCCTGGGTAGACCACCTCAGGTATGGTCTGCTTGTAGGTCCGTTGGTCAAACAGCGGAGGGTTGTCATTGACGTCAGTCACCTGGATGGTGAATGAAGACTCTGCCCGGAGGGGAGGACTGCCTGAGTCTGTGGCCATCACTCTCAGGTCATACGAGTCCCTCTCCTCCCGGTCCAGAACCTGGTCTACGTAGATCAGGTAGATGATGCTGTCCTTGGTGGTCAAGGCAAACTTCCCGTCGCCGCCCTCCAGGGAAACATTAACGTTGGCGTACTCTCCGTAATCAGGGTCAGTCACGGAGATCCGGGCAACGTACTGGCCAGGCTGGGCCCCCTCAGAGATCCTCGGGGAGCCATCTTCGCTGAGGAAGATGATGGTCATGGTGGGCTGGTTGTCATTGAAGTCTCGGACGTGGATGGTCACAAACGCGTTGGTCACCTAGACAGCAAGGATATCACAGTATACAGTATTATTAGCTGTATCAGAATACCTAACCACTCCTAGAATATTTCGGCCACATCAAGCCGTGAGTCTCACCTCGGGGTGGCTGGCATTATCCCTGGCTTGGACCACCAGCTCGTGGACCCGCTTCAGCTCGTAGTCCAGAGGTCTGTTCAGAGTGATGACGCCAGACTTCATGTCGATGACAAAGTACCGGTCAGGATCGCTCTGACGTCGGTTGATCTCATACAGGACGAGACCGTTGTCTCCCTCGTCAGCATCTGTTGCGAACACCTACAGAGCCAAGAAATGTACTGTAAGTACAGGAATTGAATTATAGGTCTTACCGTAACCAGTGTTGGGCAGTAACTAGTTACTAGTAACTAGTTAACTAGTAACTAGTTACTGTAATGTTATTACTTTTTTTCAGTAACTAGTAGTGTAACTAATTATTACTATTTCCAAAACAGTCATAATAAACAATGCCAGCAGAGATGCACTGGCTGTGAGGGATAGGTTTACAGGCTATTTCGTGTCTCCAGCTGGTAGTGTTCCTTGGCAGGACCGTACCTGGTGCAGCAACATCCTTCCTTAAAACCAACAGCTCTTTTAAGAGCTACCTAAAACCTATTTAAAAGCGATTCAATCCTACTATTCAACCAAAAATACATTTTGCACAAAATATTTGATGTATTGCAGCCTGTTCCAAGTAACTTTTATAAATGTTTATGTTGATGTAGTTAGCATACATTTATTTTCCAAAACGTAATAAACATTTATCTCTCTCTAGCCAGACAGAGGCAGAGAGATCGGCAGACAGACATCGACAAATATCACATAAAATACAGTTCACATATTCTCACATCTAGTTGCTATTAGACCGTTATACAACAGTCTTATTATTAATACTTGTACAGTAATATATCTGACCAGACAAATCTTGATCTTTGCACATTTCAGGTTTTGAGGTACAGCAACAGCATGAAAACAGACAATTCATGTCTGTTTTCATGCTGTTGCTGTACCTCACTCTCCTCTGCATTATAGTTGTTTCTGTTTCAATTTTTCTGTGCATTCAAAATGAGCGGCTGTTGGCCTATCCTGCACATGGGGATGCAAGAAAGCCAAGACCCCCATATATTTCCTTGGCCTTATCAGGCCTCCTTCAGAGCCACTCCTGTCTTTCTCCTCTCTCTTTTCCTTATATTTATCCCTCAGATACTTCCACTTTTGACGACAAGCATCGCCTGCGTGACATAACATGGTAATTAAGTGAGGCTTTTGTAAAAACCATCTCTCGCGATCTTGCTGGCTACAGTTACAGCACGGTACCGTAGGTTAATGTTTTATTGTTGCAAAGCTGTACCGTCCGTACCGGTACTGTATAGCCAACTGGCTACCGTAACGGTAGATATGATAACAATAAGCAGTGAACACAAACACTTACCAGAAACTCCTAGTATCCATCCAATTTGGCTACAAACTGCCTTCTTGTGATTTATGTTATGATATAGGGAGACTGACATGTCATATAACTCATTGTGCTCTTAAACTAATAAAACAAATTTCTCTACAGATACCGGTACTTTCTCCATTTCTTTCAGATGTTAGGTAGTAAACAAACTAATTGAACCAACCTGTCCAATCATCTGGTTTGAGAGGCTGCAATGTTTTCACTTTAGTTGATTGGTGACTCCTAAGGTTAATTATTGTTCCAATTAAGAGGATTAAAATATAAAATGAGCTGGCTACACAGGTTGTCATCAGAAGGGGTAAGGCAGGGTAGTGATTGTGAAAGTAATATGGTAATGTAACCAGTGATGTAACTACTTGCTTTTAATACCCAGTAATAAGTAAAATAATATTATTACTTTTTGACGGAGTAATAAGTAAATAGTAACTTAATACACTTCCTGAGTAACTTTGCCTAACACTGACCGTAACCTGCCTTTCTATTTAGATCGATGCTGGTTGTTCAAGTGTGTGGACTGCTTGACTGGTTACACAGACAATATTAAAGGCACACTCCTTCACTGTGTGATTGCACCACAAGATCCCTGTATTTTCACCTCAGCTCATTGTTGTGAAACAAAGCTGTGCATGAAATGGGTCTGAATGAGTAGGGCTCAGGTATGGGAGGGATACAGGCGACCAAAACAACAATGTACTCTTTATCTGTAGCGCTGGTTTCAATCACGATAGGAACATTGAGACAAACCTGCAAAATGCTACTCCCTTGTGGCAGGCTCTCTGAGATGATGGCATGGTATCTGCTTTGGTTGAACATGGGCGCATGATCGTTGATGTCGGTGACTGTCACCTCCAGGGTCATGGACCCCATCCTCCTGGGTGAGCCCCCATCAAAGGCCTCTAGGACCAGGCTGTAGGACGAGCGTTTCTCCCTGTCTAGCAGCCCACTGACCACCAGGTCCAGATACAGCATTTTGTTGGACGCTCTCTTGGTCTCCAGGCTGAAGGCCTGGCCCACGTTGCCCTCCCTGATCACGTACCCCTGGGTGGTCAACTGGTCTTTGTCGGCGTCGGTAGCAGGCTCCAGGGAGAACCTCGTGCCCACGGCAGTCTGCTCGGGGATCTTCAGCACGGCTTTCTTTTTGGGGAAGAGCGGCGCGTGGTCGTTGATATCGTTGACGGTGACCGACACCTCCACGGTGACCCCCGTCATCGTCACGGCGATGAAGCTGTAGTGGTCCCTCTGCTCGCGGTCCAGGCGCCGGGCGGTGGTGATGATCCCCGTGTTCTCGTCAATGTGGAGGTCACTCCAGACGCTCGTGCCCTCGTGGTCCGAGATGAAGTACAGGCCAGCGGTAACGCCCGCCGGCAGGCCGGCACTGATGTCGCCCACGATGGTTCCTGTCGGCTGCTCCTCGTCCAGCTGGAGCTCCAAGGCCGCCAGGACCGCCGGTGACTGGAGGAGGGCTAGATGAAGGATGATGTAGAGACAAAGGGCTGGCCGTGTAATACTTGCGCAGGGTCCGCTGACCCGAGCTCTAGTTTTTGACCCTTCACTTGGTGTCGGCATGGCTGACTACTGCTAAACCTGGAGCAGAAAAGAGACAGAGCAGAAAACAACACAAAACACAATGTCAGATACAACGCAGTGCCAAGCATGTGCAAGTGTTATTTCTGTTGACGTGTGTTTTGTATTTCCGCAGTTGTTTAGCTGAAGAGTTCTAATACAGTATTCTGGAATGATTAATGGCACATCTTTCAGAGAGAGCGGGATGTTTTCAAGATATAGAATGACGTCAGTTAATGCATTTGCACTAATATTTACAGCACATTGGAAGAGTGTTCGTTACATTAATCAATCAGATGTGAATGTGCAAAGAAACTTGTGCCTAAGTTCAAAGCCTGGTCGAGATCTTGGAGCTACACAAGAACATTAAATATGCTGTAATTATTTGCCGATAGAAGGATGACACATTTAATGGGAAAATTTCTAAGTGTCAAGTAAAATGTGGGAAACGGATTAAAAGACAATAAAATTGGCACTGAATTTCTTTATAATTAAAAGGGAATCTTCAACACAAATCACAATAGCTGATGATGCTAAATTACATACAGTCCTTTACACAGATATGGAATGCATGGGAAAATGCATCCACAGACCTTGAGAAAACTGAGAATACATCTCTGAATAAGGACCAAAGAGGTAGAAGTATTGGCCAGCCAGCTGATTCTAATTACAAAAGAACTCCCTTAGATATACTCATACAGTAAACAGCCCTATTGTACTACCACCAGTCCACAGAAGTACCTCATAATAATGATACTCCCATCCTATCTTTATTATATAGCATGTATATTCATAGCATGCATTGTATATGGGTTGTACATGGCACACCACTATCCACATTAAGCCCACAAAGATTTAGAGAATCATTGGGAAAATATTTGAAAGACAATTTAGGATACTTATGTGATTGAAAGATTTCCTGTAACTGGCTAAGTCGCCAAGCCATCTGGTGACTCAGGCAAGTTAAAACAAATGCTAGTAGTTTTTGGCAAAATCATTTTCATAATTTTTACTGTAGCTAGGTGTATCACACTGGGAAATGCACTCTTCATTCTGGCAAAAGTAATCCCCTCTCAAAGCTTTTCCAAATGTAATTTAATCTGCTCTGTTTATAAGAACCACAAACATTTACATCATGCTAAAAACAAATTGTATACATAGATTCCCCCAGTACTGATAATAAACAATACCTTAAATGCACAACCCTCCAAAATTCTGCAATATGCTCCATAGCTGTTTAACCACACAACACTGTGTTGAACAATCATGGATCATCAATTATTGTGTATTTCCACTATTCCTGGTGTTTGAAATACACAATATATTTTAATGGAGATGAGCTATGCAGTAAGTGAGGTGCCATATGGCCAACTGTCAAGAACACACATGCAATGGGAGGTGTGTGCCCTCGCAAGCTAGTCCCAGTCACTCAGACAAGCACTCCCTTAGTGCACGTAAGATCTGAAGACTTAACAGTAGGAATGTCCAGCACCTTCAACTATATAAAGAGAGAGAGAGAGAGAGAGAGAGAGTGTGTGATAGAGAGAGAGACAGAGAAAGACGGAGAGAGAGTGAGAGGAAGAGTGAGAGAGTGAGTGAGAGAGAGAGAGTGAGTGAGAGAGATAGACAGATAGTGAGAGTGAGAGAGAGAGAGAGAGAGAGCGAGAGAGAGAGAGAGAGAGAGAGGGAGAGAGAGAGGGAGAGAGCAAGAGGGAGAGAGATAGAGTCGGAAAGCCCTAGAAACTGAGATACAAATGATAAGAAAGGAGTCGGGTCTTCAAATAGCCTGCATGGCCCACAGTACCATGTAGTCACTATGAGGCTCCAACGGCATCATACAGCAGGTGCAGTTTAACAGGAGTAGATCAATACACCACACCAGCCTTTCCATTAAGCCTGCCCTCCCTCCGCAGTTTAACTCCGGTTATGACGCCTCCGAGGAGGACAGGCCGACGATGTTTACGGCACCGTGGGGGAAAAGACAACACTGATGCTGGCTGTGCTGCTGCAGTTGCTGACTTCCACATCTGGTCCACACGGGTGCGCTGGACGCTGGCTGCGCCCCGACACACTCTGCTCTCTCTGTTCTGTGTGTCAGAACAAAAGCAAAGGAAGAGGCAGAGATAGAAGTGGAGGGTGGAGACGCCAGCTAGCTGAAGGAGCCCTCCTCGATCACTCGAGCCCTCGAGGGCTGTGAAGGACTCGTTCTGACAAATAAACGCACTAGACTGCTCACAGCAGAGCCAGAGCGACCGGCAAATAAGTACGAGGAGCTTTGCAGCAGTCCACCAGTAAAAACTACTGTATATTTTGAGTGACATGTTTTTCTGTGTGTGTGTGTGTGTGTGTGTGTGTGCGTGCGTGTGCATCCTGTGTTCCTACCTTTAAATGTTACAGATCAGTGTCCTGGGCAGATTACATGGTTGTGATCTGTCACTGTCAATGAAAAGCCAGACCGCGTAGATCACATAGCCTTGTTTTGACATGCGCCGTATGACGCTCTAGTTTACTCTGGAACTCACAAACTATTGGAGAATGAAGAGAGCAGGGACCAAAATGTAACTCATGTTGAAATGATGCTGGCTTTTACCGCAGAAGAAAATGCCGGCTATTGGATTCACTCCCTCTAGTGGTGTTCTAGAAAACGTTCTGCCAATGATTCTGCAGGACTGTACTGTACCTCTACACCCAAAAGCTACTGAAAAACTAACATTGCTGTATAGCAGCTAAATTCTCTAAATTTCTTTAACTGCCAACAGTGTGTGTGAGCATGCGAGCTGTGACGTCATCTCTGTGCGACCACACAGTGATAGACCGGGCTGCCCTGATGGGCTCCAAGCAGTCTAACCCACATTTTGTCGGGCATTGCACCCCCATAATCTGCATCTGCTGGGCCTAGGCCTCGAGAGCCTCAAATACGTGTAGGCTATGCAGGCCTTCGCTGTTATGTTAACATTAGAAAGTTCAAGTGCTATAGAATATCACAGTTAAACCTATAGAGACTGTATGGCTATAATGAATGTGTTTATGGTGTATGTTTCACTTGCAGGGAATAGTCATATGTTTTGCCAAACAGACCACAGAATCTCACTATCCCTCATATATACCTTCTGTTACTTCTGATAGTAATAGCAGATTTATAATGGCAAACGGAAACAGGAGCCAAAACCACAACACTTATAAATAAATGTCAAAACTATACCGTTTCTGTATCTGATGCTGTGCAAGTCTAGAATACTGGTTTTTGGCTTTTTGGTTTTATATATATAAATATATAGTACATATACAATATGTGTCGCTGAGGGGAGTCTTTTTTTCTGTGGTGTAACCCAGAAAAATCTATAATTCAAAGAAGGGCCTGCACATAGCCTATTCTAAGCATGCTTATAATACAGTCTACAATAAATATAATATTGCCTTGTAAATATAATATTGCCTATGAGACTTGCCTTGTTAAAGTAAAGGTGTCTAAAGCACTCTATCGATGCACCACAGGACACAATATGCATGGTTGCATGCTTGTGCTTTTGCTTAGATGGCAGCAGCCAAATCCTCTGTTGTATCATTGGAGCACAGCATCCAGTTTGCGTTCCCAGCGTTGTGGGCTGCACGATACTGAGCAAGTGTACAATTTCAGCACAGCCAGAGCAATGGCAGCCCTGTAAATTGTCCAGAGCGAAAGGTTGGGGTCAGATTGTGGTAACGTGTGGCTGTATACTGTACACGTTACACACATCAGCGTGAAAAGCTTTGTGAGAGGGCTGTTGGTCCAGCAGTTCTGGCAGGGGGTAGAGTATTAAGGAATGCTTTCCATCTCGGCTTTCATAGCGTTTGTGTGTGTGTGTGTGTGTGTGTGCGAGC
>JAOEGT010048086.1:15000-20434 GCA_025447795.1 Speoplatyrhinus poulsoni
CAATCTTTCCAAGATAGTAGGTTTTGGGACCTCGATGATTACCACATCTTAGCACTACTTTTTGGACAAATAGTAGAGTTGGTACTAGAAATGGCAAAGACAAACATTTTTTCGATCCCGGCTCTGTGTGGCCCTGATTATGAGACATGCAGGATTCGAAGACAATGTCCAGGCAAGAGCCTGGAATAATTACATCCAAATTTGGCCCAAGAACAAACAAAGAAGGAATTGCTGCATGTGTCTAAATGCTCCAGCCAGTCAATCAGTCTGAGTCTGACAGGCTAATCTAGTCAATGTTCCCTGATTGGCACCCGTGCAGTAATATCTTCTCCAGAACAGCAGATAATTGGGTTATACTTCAATGAGTAGACATCAGTAGCTGGGTTTACATAGAAACTTTTTTGTCTTTCCGAATGGAATCTTTCCCATTGACGAATTTGGGTTACCTGTTAGCATGGGATGTCACCTTATCGGGTCTAATGTTTCCATGCGCCGTCGCAACTTATCGCTTATGGCTCCAGATGACGTCTCCTTACTAACGCCCATGCACTTATTTGCACGAGTCGCAATTGTTATGTCCATACTTTGTACCGTTCTTATAATAGGCTACGTCCATGCTTTGTACAGTGGCTCTGTAGACTAGTTTACCGGCGTCACACAAAACTTAAGCTAGTGAAAGGGTTATTTCAAACTATTTGAAATAAGTAGGCTAGCCTTTACTGTATAAGCAGTGTTTCAGTGTTTGGATAATATCCTAGTTTGAAACTGTGGAATTTTAGAAGGATTGTTTATCAGTGCTACATGCAAACAACACTCACATTCACAATTTGTCAACGTGTGATTTCATTTAATCATTATCCTATCACACAACCAGCTGGCGAGCCATGATTGCATCCCCTTAGCAACCAAGGAAACCCAAGGGTATGCAAAATGAGATGCAGAATAATATAAGTGTTTGTTTTTTTAATACACAAGTATTGTATTTCCCCATCATTCTATTACTGCATGAACGCTATTACTCATGCCAGCCTTCCAATGGATGGGAAGGGATTGGGATGGTGTAGCCCAGGATAACCCAACTGGGGCCCAACACCATCTGGGATGCCATAGCATGACTGCTTCTGCTAACAATACAAACTGTCTCTTCAAATTAGCATAATAAAACCCAGTGCAAAAATATGCCATAGTGATTACCTAGATCATATAAGAAAATATGAAGGATAGATTGATAGATGGATGGGTATATTGATTGATTGCTATTCTAAGTAAGACGCTAGTTAAAACTGACTCAGATCCTGGATATTAGCAGGCTGTCATGGATGAAAGATGGGAGGAAAAATATTTCCACTACTTGCAGATCACACGCTTATTTGCGTTATTGTGCTTTTTGCCTATAAGCACCATCATCTGTTAACCATTCAGCTGTGTTTGTACCACTCACTGTTACAATGAAGGGATGAGACAACTCTAGGTGTGTTTGTGTGAGTGAAAAAGAGTGAGAGAGAGAGAGAGAGAGAGAGAGAGAGAGAGGGTGGAATTAGAGCCTACACGAGTCTGAGTCACTTTCCGACATTTGTTGATTTCCCATGCTTGAAAACAAAACCCAGGAAAAAACAGTGAATGAGATGTAATTAGGATCATTTTCATCTCAACTGTAATATTTATAAAGGGGGATTAACAAGGAAGTTTGTGTTAAGAGTGGAAATTGCCAGGGATACCACAATTATCATTCTTGCAATACGTCTGTTGATAAAGAATTATCGAGAATTTCTTGATACGAGTCTGTAACAAAGTTTTTTTCTTACTGGCTCGTTTTATTTCAAGCTTTTTGCTCTATCTATCAATTTAAAGCGTTACTATAAACACTATTTGCGCCAAATACTCAGAGGAGATTGTTAGCATTCCTGTTAAGCAGTTAGTCCTCCCTTTGTTTTATTGAAGTAATATTACAGGGCCGTTTTCGATTGTAAGGGGAATGTTATTGTTGGATAAAAATAATTCAGGCTCTTACAAAACTCACCAAAAAAAAGAATTTAAACCAGACTGCTTGCACTTTGCTTGTATGGTTTTGACCAAAACAACATAGAGGACAATGATTTGTACAATACATAGGTCAATGTCAGCGTGGGTGGTTCAAGGTAATCTTTGCGTCACAAGTAACCGCTGAAGATTGGTCAAAATATGCAATTGGTGGTTGGTGTAATTTCCATAGATGAAAACAGTGAAAGATAAGCAACACAAAACAATCACTCATTGACATCGCAAGGCTTAGTAGTATTAAATCTCTTGATATAGTATTTTGAATATATTGTCTGCCAAACTACTGTATGATTGTTGTGTTTTATGATACAAGGTAAACATATAACTGAAACCAAGCTCTGAAATCATGAATATCTGAAGAACTATTTCACATGACATGATTACAGCCACTTAGAATACAAATAATTGATTTAGAACATAACATTTTTTTATATATTTAATTGTCTAATCCAGTGTAGAAGTGAGAATCTGGTCTCCAAATATAGTAATGTGTGAATACTTACAAGTTGTTTCTATAAACAATAGCTCCAGTTTGCACCACAAACACTAATCCATATGGTTCCTGCTAGAAGACAGGCAGGCACCCTGCACAACTTTGTGATATAAACTAATATCTTAATGGTGATATGCAGATGAGAAAGGGCTGTATATAACGTATGGGTCATTGTGTAAGGGGATAGTGTAATAATACAAAAACCCATATATTCACCAACAGCAGTAATCTGTGCCATTTGAAAACAGATATTAGCCGAAAGGTACTGGGACTTAAATATGTACCTAGAAACTCCTGTTTCTAGCCTTTGGCCATGTAAACATACCCAGGAATTGACTGCAATAAACATTAATAGGTGGCCAGCAAAAAACACTTGAATACCAATCTGTTTATAGTAGACCTCCATAAGTCCCATTTACAACACATATGCATGTTCTGCTAACAGAACAACCTTAGAGAGAGAGAGCGAGAGAGAGAGAGAGAGAGAGAGAGAGAGAGAGAGAGAGAGAGAGAGAGAGAGAGAGAGAGAGAGAGAGAGAGAGAGTAATGCCTAAATGACAACTGCCACAGCAGTACTGTAGGGGGCATTAAAGGTGCCTTGCCCCAGGGCTCCCACTGCTAGAGGAGGCTCTGCTTGGCATCTGACAAGTTTACAGTCTGGCGCTTCCAGTTCAGTTGGTCTCTATACAGGAACAAGTACAATATATCCTGGCCCACTCTGTGAATGGCATTGTGTTTTCCCATTCAGTGGTTCCAGCCACCTCCCAGAATGTGCTCCATTTTTCAAAATGGCAACAAACCCCTGGGAACAAACCACAGCCTTATACCAGTTTCAAGTTTGGCCAGGAGATGCTGGCCACATCATTATTAAAATGTTCCATAACACCAACCGAATCATAGGCTAGATTTCGGGTCTATAAAACCAACCATATACTGTAGCTATGTTCATATGCCATATAAACACAATGTAAAGTCAATGGATAATATTCAGTAATTGATATCATCTTACACAGCTTGGTGTGATCTATTAATTATGGTCCTATCTATCATGGTGTACTATGCAGAATATACATTGGTAGGCCTACTCAGGGAGTAGCTTACATAGGTTACATAGGCCTATGGAATGCAATTAAATTCGGGTTCTGTATTAACTGCCCTATTAGATGCATTTGAATCTGATCAAATTCCACAGTGATAAGAGAATCACGCGAGTAGCATACAGTAGCTGCAAAACAGACAGGGTGAGAAGAAAGGAAACGTCACTTACATTCATCTGACCCCCAGCTCCGCTGCAATTAGTGTGCGCTCCCCACTATCTCTCCACAACCTAATTAGTATGCTAACGGTTGTCCAATTCCCCTGTCGACTCGACTCACAACGAGACAATCCCTGTGGACAAAATCTTAAACGAACCGTTCTGGCCAACAGAACCGATCTTTTTCATAATATCCAAGACCGCGATGGAGAAACGGCACCGGTTAGGCAATCCCCACCACGAATTGCTATTCCAAGTCAATGGTCTACTTGCATCTTCGTTCCTTATCAGGTGAGCGTGCTGTGAGTCAATAGTCAATTGCTTTCTTTACGGCAGCATAAAGGGAGGCTTTTGCAGCCCGCAGCGCTGCCTGGTATTTAACTGGTCTAACGGTTTCTCTCCTCTTTATCCCTCTCTCTCTCTCTCTCTCTCTCTCTCTCTCTCTCTCTCTCTCTCTCTCTCTCTCTTCAGCATCCAGGCATCCAACCTCGGTGTGAGAGCCAGGCCAGAATAGCAGGACGCCGTGCACCTAGCAGAATGAAATGTGACACACAGCCACCAGGCCCAGCCCCCTCGTCTCCATAACCTCCTCCCATCTCCGATTTGGGTCTGTTAATTTATTCCACACGCACAAAGTGGGGGGCGGGGGGCTGGCGAAGGAGACGTAGCCCGTAACATAAAGAATGGCTGCCGAGCGCACAGAATCGTTGAAGAGACTTTGGTGCCCCCCAGCTCCAGTCAGTGGAAGTAATGTGCGTAAGACAAAGGAGCGGGATGTATGGTGGGACGATATATCGGGTGATTAAATAACAGTGAAATACATATATATTTTCTACTGTCTTAAATATTGTGTTATGTATTTTATTTTATGAGAGCATGTCATATTATAGCTGTTGCTGATAAGGGGTTTGATAGGTTTCGGTTTCATCTGTGTCATAATGTCGCCAAATTGATTTAGGTCCACAACATCTGCCGTGCTTGTGCGTGCACGCATTCTCACCCGCACACTGTTTTGCCAGCATCAGCAACATTAGGTTCATTCATCACTGGATTTTAGGTCAATACCCCACCTGCGTCGCAGGGAGGGGTGAGCGTGGGTGCATGTGGTTGAAAATGGGGAGAGGCAACCAAACAGCCCAATAACCTACTAGCTGCAGGCTATTATTGATAAATAGTCTGTCTAGTTTGCCAGTGTGAATTTGTCCTCCGTTTTCTGTTTTTCATATGGTTTCAGGGTAAAATCATTCTCTGAACTCTGACATTAGTGCTTTCACCTTACAGGTGATCAGAATGTCCAATGGAGAAAGAAACAACCATATTCAATTCGAAGTGGCAAGCTGCTAAAGTATATGCAGGACAAGACACACTACACTGATTGGACCCTTCTTTGACGCTCCATGTGATTTTGCATGCCTTATGTTTTTTAGGAATTTCAGAAACACATCTTGTCTGGGTTCTACCAAACAACTTTTTAGCTATTATCATACATTTTTCCATAGCAGATGTTGATCCCTGTTGCAGGAACCGTGTCAGTCATGTGATATATGAAGATTATCAGGACAATTTATCAGAGGGGTACTACACACACACACACACACACACACACACACACACACACACACACACACACACAACACATGCACACA
>JAOEGT010048097.1:0-20434 GCA_025447795.1 Speoplatyrhinus poulsoni
GAGAGACGGATTAGACAAGCCAGCTAGAATATAACAAATTGAGAGAAAGAATATAGACAGACAGACAGACAAGTAGCAGGTACAGTATAGATAGATAGATAGATAGATAGATAGATAGATAGATAGATAGATAGATAGATAGATGCTACAGAAGTTGACAAAAGGAAGACATATAATACATAGGCTACTGTAAAAGTAAAACACCAATCATCATCATAATCCTCTCTCTTGCTCTTGCTCTTTTGCACGGTGTATATGATCTGCTCTCTGTGCTGAGTTCCAGCACGGTAGGTCAGGAGAACGGACTAATTAGGACGCTTAGAGCACACCAACACTGCCACTACCTTCTCAAGCTACTGTAAAATATATCGTCTTATAGCTCATCAAACACGTCTAACTTGTCTATAGCCTGTCAAGAACTTGCGGCTTTGGCCGCTAAACACGAGGAAACAGAGATTTCGGCAGTCCTTTGGGAATCCCAACACTGGGCTTTAAGATTAGGACAATATGGCGATGATCCAGGCAAAACCAAAAACCTGTCAGGGATTAGAGGGGATTTCAGATAATTTTACATCAAACACTAAAATGAGACTTCTTGTGAAAGCCAGTTAGTAAAGTTAGTTGGAAAGAAAAAAAAAAGAACGTGGGAAAGTTTGTAATGCTACATACACGAGAGCATTTAGTAAACCCTAAACCATATTCTATGTTTTTTACCTTGCAAAAACATGTGCATGCATGTTGGTTGGGTTTCTGCAGTTCTGATCATTTTAGAAAGCTAATTTCGGGAATGTAGATAATCCCTGTGAGATTTCAATTCAGGTTAAATATTATATGTGGATGACACTTTAGTAAATGAATCTCAAAAACAGCGTAAAGGTTTTTTTTTACCCATTTTCGCCTGACATAATGTTATTGATATAATTGATTACTTTATTGGAATTATGCAGCCAAACCCCTTTTACTCTATAGGACTAAATACAACATCTGATGATTATGTCAAGGATTAGGCCATTGTGAGTGAATGTTGGAAAGTTTGAAATGTGTGTGCTAGTTATAAAGCAGATATACATCCAGAAATATACACACGTGCTTATATATGCTATTATTTCATTAATATATGTACTAATCTACATCTACATACAATCTACCCAACTCCAAATTGTCGCTCGACATCTGGAGCTGTGATTGGCCAAATTTGACATATGACCCCTTATATTGTACCTTTGAATCCAGGGAAGAAGGGGATGTAGTTTTAGATGCAGTGTAGTCTTTCACAGACTGTGTCTCTGTAAGATGCCAATTTCTCTCACAGAACTACATCCCCACACTATCACCGTCCAAATTCAAAAGGAAATCGACATGATAGACAAACATAATGATGTTCTGAGAATACTTCTATTAATGGAATATCGTTTTTAAAATGTTTTGGGTTGATCCATGGCAAGCTTTCTCAACAAACTCATCAAAGGTAAGGCGAAGTGAAGGTGAAGTAAATGGGAAATTCAAAAATTTTTATTCGTATCGGCAAAACAAAAAACAGATACTATGGAGTGTCATCTATCAGACGGTGTATGATGTATTGCGTGACATGATATAGATCGCTATGTACGTGCGTGTCTGTGCACAATGTGATATTTACACAAGCAAATACAGATTTGGGCTGTGCGTGTGCGTGTGTGTGTGTGAGCGAGACCCACAGAAATGCAGTTTCAGTACAGTACTGATGGAGTTAATCCTCTCAAGCCCCATTGCCCTGAAGTACCCCACAGTACAGTCACCAAGCCGTGCGTTAACAGTACATGTCCCGGTCCTCTTCAGGGAGAAACATAATCAGCTCAGTGTGCAAGCATATCAGCTACACATTCAGGACCACGTAATGTCTTTTTTTTTTTTTTTTTGTATTTTCTACACCAGTGGGTCTGGACCTACCGCTACTGGAGAAACAGTGAGCTATGCGGTTAGTGTGGGTACTCCGGGACAAACTCGGGGACAGTTTACTGTTTATTAAGTTAGTTGCACGGTTGAATAGTCTCTCATCAGCGTTGCGGTGGATGGGTGCTGGTGGCGATCTGTTCTGCTGATTCCCTAATACACATACACACATCATTTGCTCTGTGCACCGCCAGCTGGAATTCCTCTTACGATAATAAGACACGTTTTATGGTTCAGAAAAATAATTACTACTGTGTACCTGCTAGGTTTTACTGTGAAGTCAATAAGCTAGTTAGTTAGTTAGTTAGTTAGTTAGTTAGTTAGTTAGCTGAGTTAGCTGTTATTGTGGTGTTTTCCTCTTTAGCCCTAAATGCTAACAGCATTGTGTCTCATTTGTACGTCGGCACCAAAGTTTGAGCCAAACGAGTTGGCAAACAATTCCCCTCTGCCGCAACACTGAATCTACATTATGGGATGTCGGGTGTTAGTAATCATGTTAATTGGCGATGACAGTTAAGCTGGGTGGTCCCAGGTGCTGTCTGATCGACCAGGCGTGCCTACTCCTCACACATGCGAGCACACGCACGCACGCACACACGCACACACACACAAAGCATCCTCATCTCTGTTTACACAGACATTTGAGTAGGTGGCAGTTTTAGGAGGATCATGGGTGGCTGTGATGGATGTGCGAGGCGTGGTGCTTGTGTGTGTGTGTGTGTGTCAGCAGGCACATCTTGTGTCACATGTCTGTGTGTGCTTGGATGTTTGCAGCGTTGACTGACACATACTGTATGTAGATTACGTCCACATGCGTGGCCATGCTCTGAGCGGGTGCGTGCGTGTCCTAAAGCCATTCTCGTGTCCCACTGTGTTCCAGCTGACCGGCCAGGTATAAGCTCCAGCTGGTGGCAGCAGGGTTGAGCTCCTCTCACCTTCAGCTTCACTGCCCCGCTGGGTGGGAGATAAATAGGCTCTCCCTCCCCAGCTCCTCTCCCTCTTTACAGTCTCCTTTCTCCAGCTTTGCCCAATTTTGGGAAGGTCAGAGAGACACAGGGAGCGAGGGATCCTGTCCTAAATAAGGTGTCCTGTTTATCGTAGTGCACCCGAGCTCTCTGCGTATAGGACATTGTTCATAGGAATGACTGATGCTGATGACTTTGTGTAAGCAGGGCTATTGTATAGCGAATGTGTTGCATAGATTTGGTACAAAAAGAAACACTGGGTAAATTGCACTCCCATGAGATGTTGGCTTTTTTTTTTATGTTTTTTTTCTTATTGAGCCAGACAGACACACATTTGTATAGAACGATCTAAAATCGTTTTCCTAATTTTTCAGCTGCAAATTGCACACAACTTCCACAAACAACTTCAACGCATTATTTTTGCTTAGTATTGGACTAGCATTTTAAATGCTTTAAAATGTCCAACATCAATGCTAAGCTGTTTTCTTTTACATTTTCACAGGCAACTGAATAGATGCCTGTGAAAACATACAGGTATTGCATTGTATCTGATGGTGAACCAGAAAATACAAGACCCTTAATAATAACACCCAGCAACATTATTGGTATTGGGCTATTTTAAATGCATAGAGTAGCGTAAGTGCTTATGTGGCAGGATTGATATTAGCATTTTCCTTGTGTTATTGCATAATTTTTTCCTGTATCTGACGGTCGAAACACAACTGGTCCCGGCTCTAAGTGGAGAGGAGTGAAAACCAATCAGTGCTCAGGTGGGCGGGGCATGCTCACTAGAATGTTTACACCAACACTGGTGTTACTTTGTAACACTTGTTTAAAACAGAATGGTAATTCCGGCCAAGAATTTTTGTGTTTGGGTGGCATGGTATCGAATAAGACATGAGTTTTTGGAATCATTCATTCTGCATTAAGCAAGCCACTACATACTGTATGGGCTGTACTGTAGCTAACCCTCTCTGTGAAGGGCAGTAACTGTAATATGCACAATATTAATACGCATATTACTGTACCATACAGAGGCTACTAAAGCATCATATTAGAATTATTTGTAATGTTATTGCAAAGGCCTGGTTTATCAGTAAGGCCACTGCTGTTACTGGTGGAAGGGCGTGCACGGTACCTTGAGCAGTTTATTTGGATGTAACACCGGCTCTCAAACTAACAACCTTGAATTACTTGCCACACTGTTAGGATAAAAGCCGCGGCAAGGTGACTTGTAGCTACCATTGTCAGATGGCGCGGGGTTTTTGCTCAGCAAAGCGTGAAAGTGAAACGACCCGCTGTATTCTCCCAGTCCCTTGGCGCTAAATGGAAAATACTGGAATACACACGCTCCTGCTTCTAAATTAAACAGCACTGAGAGGAGAATGAAAACATATTACTGCAGCATTTTCTCTTTTGAGCCCTAGATGTGGACAAATATCACATCAATGTCTTATAGACATCTCCTTATGCACTATATGCTCAAGCATAAATCAAAATACAGTAAGTAAAAGATTGGATCTCATAGTGCACTCTACCACATACAGAACAATATATTGTTTAATATACTATGACAGAATACTAAAGATTTCTTAGGATATGCTATAGAATATAAAGTAGACAGTAAATATTTTTAGGTTGGAAAGAAACAGTGCCATAATCCACTAAGGTCTTGTAGATTTACAATAAAGTCCCAATCCAATCAGGGCCAACCTGATAATAATATGGGTATGGGAAATAAACAGAGTTACACAAACTATTTCCAAGTGCCCTTGAGCAAGAAGATTAATGTCCAACTCTGTAGCTAGCCAGTAAAAAATACTGTGGGTGTGCCACATCCAACACCACCATTCCATTCTTTGGGTATTTTAACTGTCAACGTGCAATCATTATTTACTTATCAACTAAATAAAAAATAGGCATAGTCACGTCAGCGTGACTTGTGTAGACTACTTTTAAATGTGGTTATGGATGCTGTTTGATGAAAATAAAAGAAAACTGGGCAAGAATATACACCAACACAGCATAGGCCTACCGCAAATGACAACTGAAAAGTTATTGACAGTCTATCTGCAAGTTGACATCTTCAAATGGCAAAACGGCGCATCTTATTAATTCGACTTAAGTCTCTATCAAGTCTGTATGTCTCCTTTAAAACGCCAGCTAGCATTGCTGCTCTGTTGCTGGATTTTATCCTATGTCGACTGTTGAACAGGAGACGACCACGGAACAGATTGGATAACAAGCAATTCGATCAAAATACGATGTAAATTATTTTTCATTTAGTTAGTGTCGCATTAGCTGCTGAAGGTGTTGCATTGGCAGATGTCGTGGCTCATGCACAAAAGTGATTTTCCAATTAAGAGTGAACACCGTATGAAAAAGTGCATTTTATGGTTATATTCACGCATTTTAAACTGGTAAAAATGTATGGATAAATTATCATCTAGGTCACAGAGCGGAAATAATACATAAACTACACCACTGACATAAAGGTAGGATTAGGCCTATATTTGCACGTTGTGAGTGTTTCTGCCAGATAAAAGCAGCTGTAGATGCACGTTATTGACAGTTTACCTACCTGCAAGTTGACATCTTCAAATGGCAACACGGTGCAGTTTATTCATTCGATTTAAGTCTCTGTAGGTTAACGCCAGCTAGCATGGTTGCACTGTTGCTGGATTTAAACTAGTGTCGCATTATCTGCTGAAGGTGTTGCATTGACAGATGTGACTCATGCACAAAATTAATTGTCCAATAAAAAGTAAACATCGCATGAAAAAGTGCATTTTATGGTTATACTCACACATTTTAAACTGGTACAAAATAATGGATCAATTATAATCTAGCAACCGAAATAATACATAAACTACATAAATGTAGGTTTAGGCCTTTTTTGCACGTTTTGAGTGTTTCGGCCAGATAAAAGCAGCTGTAGATGTGGACGGCAATCACTTTTTATCGGACAACCACTGTACTACTACTACCGGTACAACTCCCGTGTGATGCTCGCAGCGGCAGTGAACGAATTTGCGCTTAAACTACACCTTTTAACTGTGGATGGATGATGTTGTTTTTGACTAAAGAAATTTAGAATGAACAATTTAGCTATTATAATTAGTAATTAAACCATACTAGCCTACGTTTCGTATATCCCTTTTAGCGAGGCTATAACAAAAATGTTTTCTGTTTCTGCATTTTATTTCTGGGTGTGCTAGCTGCCTCTTTAGGTGGCACAGTCAGACACACCCAGGCACACCCGTGGCTACGATAGGTCCAACTACTCTAGTGAAGCAGCAAAAACAAGACACTGAGCTGGGTCTACGGAAAGGCGCTCCAACAGTAGGCTACACCTGTATGAATATATTAATGTGCATGTGAACCCTCCCGCCCTTATCTGTAGTTCTGTTGGCAGTGGGCAGAACATGGCGCTAAATATGCCTCGGTCAGAAGATCAAATCCCTCAGAGGACTTATATTTGTTCGCCACAGAATGACGCATGTGTATACTTGCAATTTACTACAAAGCATTCTTTCTTAACATTCCATGTAAAACAAAATTTAGAGAAGAAATAGCCACGTTTCTACATATATGCACTTTCAACCCTTCTGTCAAAAACAAACTAGATACATGTCTGAATTCCTGTTTATCTGCACAGCCCCCAATCAATCCCTCTTTGTGCAGGTCAGGCAGTTCTTTCCACAGTGCCATGTTCCGTGGTGGGCTTCCATCGCTCTTTGTTTATGTGCTCATTTGTTTGCTTGCGTGTGTGTCTGCGTGTGTGCGTGTGTGCGTGTGTGTGTGTGTGTGTGTGTGTGCGTGTGTGTGTGTTTGCGTGTGCGCGGGCGCGTGCGGCCGACTCTGCAGCTGAACTAACAAGCCGCTCTTTTACCCCGGCCGCCGGTATGGTCCAATTAAAGCGTGTGATCAGCTAGAACGCTTTAAAGATAGCTGTGGCGGTGGAGCTGACCGCTGTGGAGGAGGGGGAGAGAGAGAGAAGAAACAAGGAGATAGGAGAGAGACCAGAGGGACAGAAGCAAATAGAAAAGGAGGAGAACAGCAAGAGAATGCTAGCGAGAAAGAGAGACAGAGAGAGAGAGAGAGAGAGAGAGAGAGAGAGAGAAATATAGTGAGCGAGCAAGCGTGGGCACAGCTGGGAGGTGGTGTCTACAGCGTGCCAGTGTTGAGGCTCAGTGGGCTCCACTGCAGACGGCAGACAGGGTAAAATTAGCCCTCCTCTCCCTTTGTCAGGCAGAAAGAACAGGCAGTCAGCTGTAGAAAACATTCACAGGCCATGAAGCAACAGTCTCCAGTTAACACCCAACTTTTGCTATTGTTCTCAGTGAGGAAATGGGCAGCTGAGTTGCTTTGAAAGCTCGATAACATATCAACAGAGAGGCGTTTCAGATTTATTTGTACATATATCAATAATGTTGAGAGAAATATGAATTTCCTGATGGCTGAAACTATGAAACTATAGCATATTAATGCTAACACTGACTGCAAATGATTGCAACACGTTGGCGACAAATAGGTTAACAGAATAATTGGATGTTAATATTTCAATCCACGCCCTCACTTCCCTATGTCGCTGTCACTCTCAATCATACACGCATTGATAAATACACAGACATGCTGTGTTGCTGCCGTGTTTGTCAATAACAACATCAACACAGAGCTACAACGTATTTATGGAATCTCCTCACGTACAGTGTGCACGTTCACATACAGTTGATGCGTGTGTGTGTGTGTCCATATGTGTGATTACCTGTCTTTGTTTGTGCCCAGTGCATTTGTGTGTGTCTGTGTGTGTGTGCGTGTGTGTGTGCACGTGCATGTATGTGACCCCTGGCTCTCAGCGGAGGCCAGCGTCTGTTGGGGAGACCTCTAATGGCTGCCCAGCTGGAGCCATGCACACACAAGGGCAGCCAAGGTCATAGCCGTTACCTCTGCAGGGCATCATCATTTGGCAGTGCCCTGAAGCCTGCCCCTAAGGTCTGACCGCCCCAGCGTGTGTGTGTGTGTGTGTGTGTGTGTGTGTGTGTGTGTGACACAGGCGCACATTGTGTGTTGTATGAATGTGTATAGGTGGTTTCCCATGTGTGTCTATATGTTCAGGAGCACTATGACAAGGACAGAGAACTCTTAAGGGAAGCACACATAAAGACAATAAAGACATTGTTTCTTGGTGTTGCTTGCTATGAAAAACCAAGGTAATTCAATGATGTGTGGCCAAGAGAGCCCAAAGTGCGAACACCTTCCTTGAATTGCTTTCATTACTTTAATGAAACAATGGTTTCATGAAGAAATGCACCTTGACAATTGTATTCTACAATATTGTATGTAATACCTATATATAAGTACACACATGTTGGACCAACATACCCACCATGGGAGTCCTGCAAAGGATGAAAAGCTTGTATGTGAGACACGTGTTGTGCGTGTCTGTCAACAGTTACAATATCCGCCATTTTTGTTATGTTCAACAGACATTTATTTAATGGCATCCAGACAGGATGCCTTAATTGTGAGCAGTTTGGTAGTTTTAAAGCTTCCTCCGTTTGCTTAGCGGGCATGACTAATCACTACACATAAAATAAAGGATAATTTAAAAGTGGAATAATACAATAAAGTAAAAAGTATTTAATGGGGAAAAAAACTCCAACTGTTTTGAGGTTTATTTCATCTTTCAATCACACATTGTAGATTGTTCATAACAGTACCAGTGATATGCAGCCTGGATGGAGGTCCTGTTCACTCCACACCAGACACAGAGAGATAAAGAGACAGAGAGAGGAGGGAGGAGGGAGAGAGAAAGAGAGAGAGAGAGAGAGAGAGAGAGAGGGGGGAGAGAGAGCTAGTTAGAGGGAGAGAGAGGGGGTGAGATAGGGAGAGAGAGAGAGAGAGAGGTGGGGGAGAGAGAGGCATTGAGACATTCTGCACTGTTAATGCTGTGGTCCATTATTTTGATCTCACATTCTGGGTGCAGGACTTAAAACGCACAAGCATCAAACAGAATGTTACAGATGGTCATGGTTCTTCCTGAGGAATCAAATATATTCCTTAGTCTGTTGATTTTATGGCTGAAGCAAAACTGAAAGGCCATCTGGTTCTGTTTTTTTGTTGTTGTTGTCTGCTCTTTGTTGTCATGAACAAGGAAATGTCACATGCAAAACAGGGTACTATTAACGGAGTTATATCAAATGTCTTGTTGTACAGCAATTAATATTTTAGAGCTACAGTTCAGTTTAGAGCTTCACTTTACTGAATGAAGTAGAAGAATATCTTCTAATGAAACATCTCACACTGCAGTAGGGAGGCAATACATTCAAAAAATAACTATATTTGAACAATTTGCAGCTGTGTTATTACTTCCCATACAGACATTTTTTTTTTCCAATGGCTGCATTTTAATCAAAACATTGCTATCTATCAGTTATTTTAAATAACACTTATTAAAGGTATTTAAGTTGTTATGGAGAAAACTTGATATTTGAGCTTGATCAAAACATAAACACCTCTCCCTTCAATGCCAGAGGGTGCTCCTTCAGAAGCTCCGCCCTACACATTGGAAATGCATTGTGAAGGCTAGGATATTGTTATTGTGTTTGCTGTCTGTACCACTTTGTTGTGTTCATATATACGGAGCCAGGGCTATGTAGAAGGACTAGATTATTTTCTCAGCATGCACAGAGAATGGTAAGCTATCTGACAGCAGGGACATATTTGGGGAATTTTAGACAAAGTCTTAGCTTGTTACACCTTTAATATTGACTTGTTTGTACGTTTGAGCATTCATTAAAATCTTCTTAGGCAAGATTGTTTAAGGAATATATTGTCCAATTTAAACTCTATCACTGTGTTATTACTAAGTGCGAAAAATTTTTTTTCAATTTTCAATAGTATATTCTCCAGCAGCAGAAATGTAGTGCAACATGCATTTTAGGTGATTATAATTTTACAATGCCATCCATCAGCTCAAAAGCATAATGTACATGAAATAAATTGTGCATGTTCTTGCACAGCCAGCCATGCAGAAACCTGCATCAACAAATCCATGCATGTGTTGTGCACATTTGCTTGCTCGGTATATTTGGGTCTGGGAAGAGCAAAGAGAGATAACGATATTGTGCACAGGCAACCGTGGAAACGGTCACTCATAAAGCCATCACTGCTTGTGAGGTGGACATATGAGCACTGGTGATTTGCTCTCCTCCGCAAACATCTGTTCAGAGCGTGCCCTGCATGCATGCAAACATCTGAGCACATCTGTATCTGTACCTCTGTCTGTCTGTCTGTCTGTCCGTCTGTGAAATGCATGTTATTTCTGCAATGGCTGTGTAAATGTGCCATCACATTTGCACACACAATCATAAACAGCCATGCCCAATCACAATCCCGTCTGTATTTAAAGATCCCTCTCAACTAATTCAAATGGAATGTAATAATGAATTAAATAAAAGCATGTTTAAATATGCTCACACACCAGATGTTCCCCATGATATAAGTAAGGCCATTGTTTACATGTATTGTTCAATATTAGCATACTGTACAGTGCTCATATGCTTACTGTATATAAACACACACAGGGACATGAATAGCAACGATGGCAGTACAGGACAAATGTGGCTCTGTCTTACTGCAACGTCCTAATTTAATTTTCTACACGTGTTCCCATGATAGAGAAAGACTACCATCTGGGTGGCATTCTGTCATCGTCAGCGGTTTGTCTTACTTTGAAGATGTTCCCATAAATGCATAGATCCCTTATTCCATCGCCTCAGATCAAACAACTGTTAACACACTGCACTGTGTGTGTGCATGCGCGTATGCATGTGCGTGTCTTAAGCATGTACATATGTGTGCACACTGTAAACTGGCCACTGTATTTGTGTATACTTGTATTTTAGTCATTCGTAACAACTGACATTTGTCAAGTGACCCCACTGTTCTGTTTGGTTGATCCCAACTGATCTCATTTCACTGGGCTACATTTATTCAAAGGTTCTACAACAATATCTGTTACTCTTAATCAACATGTTTGACTTGGCATCCCTCGTGTGCAAACCTCCTATAGCTTGTGTGTTATCTTCAGACGGGTTAGCTTATACAGTACAGAACACGTATGTACACCGGCGTGTGCCTGCATGCACGTAAATGTCTACGGGTGCCTGTGTGGGCCTACTCTGCCAGCGTGTGCAAAGCGAGAAAAGTCAACACCATTTTTCACATCTGCTTAACATTGTTCCCTGCTGCCTCTCTCTCTCTCTCTCTCTCTCTCTCTCTCTCTCTCTCTCTCTCTCTCTCTCTCTCAGAGCCGGTCCTGTGTGAGGTAGGTCCGCTGGCTGCTTGAGTAAAATGCCAGGGCCTATACGTGCCCTTTAGCACACGCCTGTTGGCAGAGGGAGCAGGGGTCTGTGTCGCATTCTTGCCGTGGCGTTGTTAGTTGACGTCGAGCCCTTGACCTGTGTCGTATGTCAGTGGCATTCCCTACCCCCCCCGCCCCCCATTCCCTCTTACTGTCCCCATATATGTCTACTGCTGTGAGATGGCAGACAAAGAAATGTCATAAGAAACACCTTACAGGAACATAATACAATATCTTGTTGCTGAGCGGAGTGTCACTCTGCCTAAAAAACATCATAGCATTCTTGCTCTTACTGTTATTCATCCCAGTGTCCTTGTCCTTTAGCATGGGCCTTGATAAAGGAATCTACCAAAAATAATAATGACACAAGGACATAGATGATAGAAAAGACACCGACACACACAGCTATCCTTTTCATTTCTCTTTTTCCCGCTCATATCCCCAGGCACTCACGCACGCACGCACACATTGCACGCACACTCACTCACACACATATCTACCACCTACCTACAGTACACACACACACACACACACACACACACACACACACACACACAGTGCATGTGTCCCAGTGTCCTTCAGACAGCGCCTGTGTAACCTGCCCTGGTCCCCTGGGCAGGGCCTGGTGAGCCTGTTACTCAGCCAAGGAGAGAGACTGTAGCAGTGTATCAAGCAGGGATGGCATAACTAGCTCCCCTGCTGTGCCCCCGCCATGTACTTAACTCAGCCGTGCAGCAGCAAAAGTACTGACAGGGGACATTAATTGTCTGGGAAGACATACCCTTCCCCTTGTTCTCAAAAACAGCTGCACAGTGGGTTTTGAACCTTTTGAGTCATGAGCCCCCAAAAATAAATGGATCGTAGCTCAAAACAGAAGATATTTTATAAATAGCGTCTCGTGACCGTGCAGGAACTGTCCGTGACCCATCACAGGATCCCGATCACCACTCTGAAAACAGTTCTGGAGGTATATTCAATTACAATTGTATTACAATTAAGTTATTATTATTCATATTGTTTTTTATTATTTTGAGTTATGCATTATTAATATAATATGCTATTTATGTCATTTGACTTTGTTTCTGTTAATTGAAGGTTGATGTTTAAGTGTCTTTTGAACTATTATAAACATTTCAATGGCTAAAACAATGTCTGAGATGCCTTACCATCCTATACTATAACTTACTGCACTATTAAGAATCTGACTAGAGCAGTGCTATGCTGCTCTCCTTAGCTCCCCTAAGGGTACTAAAGAAGAATTCACTTATCCAAGACGATTGACTATATACTTGCCTAGAGCTGCAATTAAAAAATAGCATTTGCCCCCCGATAGTTTAGGAAGGATTGGGTTAAGAGGAAAAGTGACATTTCTATGCCAGTAACAGATCTAATTAAAAATACAAAATAAATACAAAATACATTTCTTGGCATACAAGAAAGGACCATAAATGTTACTACTTAAAATGAATGTTTTGGATCAACAGACTGATTGAACACACTAGCAGTCATACATACAGTAGGGCCAAACAAGAAACTGCTTAAAGCAATGCTGTGAAAATCATTTAGGGAAGTCAAACGAAAGAACTCCATGCTTACCAATACTACACAACATGCACACTGCACAACAAAACAGTATGTTACACATTTGATGAAATAACAAGAAAGTATAGATAATTAAAACAATTGACAGTTCTTCAGAGTCATTGAGGTAATATTTACCGCTGGCAATAACATTAACACTAATGCATTCAAATTAATTTTAAAAGCACCAAGCAGAATAATAATATGAAGGAAGAGTATAATTAGGCATTTAAATAAGAAAATATGATTCTTTTATAAATACTTTTTCTAGCTTATGTTCCTCTTTGATAGATCTCTCCTCCAAAGTCTCTATAGTGGGTAGCTACAACAACAACAAAGTACTTGCTGTTTAATTGTTACCTGCTATAAGAACCACACCTCATTGGTGAATTAACAACAGCCGACTAAATACAAGTAACAACCTTCAGATATGTGAGACGTCAGCAGGACAGACATGAGACATGCTAACAAATACAAAAGAGGCTACAGTGTGCTGACAAGGAAGGAAGGGAAAGACAGAAGAGAAGGAAGGAAGCGGAGAGCGAAGGAGCGCTGCTAACTCTGTGGCCAGGTGGGCGTGGAGGATGGAGGGGATTTGGACTGAGCCCCGGCGCACATCTCAGCGTGTCACACTGACACAGCAGCAGCAGCCACGCCAGCGGCTTAATCCTCCAAATCAACAGAAAGGTCTGGACCGGGTAGGGCAGACCAGAAGAGAGGGAGGGAGTATGTAAACAAGAAAAAAACAATGGAAGGGAGACAGATAACGATGGATGGGTAGATGAAGAGGCCTAGATTGAATGCAGCAAAGGGAAGACGAGCGCCTAATTGGCTGAGAAGGAGGGAGAAGAGACAGGAGGGGAACAGGGAGAGAGAGGGAGAGCGAGAGAGAGGGAGACAGAAGCCACTATGGCCTGGTGTTTCAGCTCCCTCCAACAGCGTCTCATTGGCACTAATGAGTGTGGCACACTGGGGAGTGCGTGTGTGTGTGTTTGCAGGGCATGTGGGGGGTGTTTGGCTGGCATTGCCACTACCCCCACCCCTCCTCTATCCTTTCATCATCCCACCCTCTCTCTCTCTCTCTCTCTCTCTCTCTCTCTCTCTCTCTCTCTCTCTCTCCCTCTCTCTCCCTCATTAGTATGATTGAATACCCCCCCTTCCGTCTGCTATCTGCCAGGGTCAGTGAAGACAGAGAGCACATACGCACCCATCCACACAGCCGGCACCGCCCGCTGTACCTTGCCCCCCCCCCCCTGCCTTCCTCACAGCCCATCCCTCTGTTCCCCCCCCACGTCCCCTTAATTCCACCAGCTCTCGTCCCGGTCCATCATTGATCGTTGCAGCAGGGTGTGAGCGGAGGGCTGGTGGCTAAGGCTGCGTGGAAGGCTAGCGGCTAGCCAAAGTTGTCCAATTGTATTCAGATGAACGTGAGCACTATATGGAAATAGCAGAGGAGAGGAGGGAGGAGAGGAGGAGTCGTGCCAGGGCATGCGTGGCTTTGCACACAAATGCACACGGTGCCCACCAACCTTCCACCAGGGCCCTCTTTAAAAATTCATTCAGTCAATAATGACCCTTAGCCTTGCACGGCTCTCCTAGGAGCTCGCTTGCCTACCTCCTCCCACGCAGGCTCCCTCTCTCTCTCTCTCATTTGTTCTCCTTTCCATCCCTCCATCTCTCCTTCCCCTTCCTACTGGCTTTCTGCTCCTCACTTTTCTCCTGTCAGGAAAACCATCCATGTTTAAACATCTTATATTATGCTACCATGTCAACAAATTTGCCTAAGCCATTCACAATATTGCAGTACTTTTACCAAAAATAGTTTATGATGTTCCCTTCTAATTAGTTATCAAGTCATATTCTGGAAGTCAAATCGTGGGACCATCGCAGGCTCGACAAATTAGAGATGCTATCTTAGAAGCTAGACTACGGGAGGTGCGCTTTGCATGGAGATGATGGATCTGTGGTGCTGTCAGCCATGTTGTCAGCCTCTGCAGAGATGGGTTCCATTTAGCTGATTGCTCGTAACACCAGATCACGCATCTTGAAGCGAAGAAACATATTAGGGATGTTGGAGGGTTCCCAAGAACTAGTCGGGGAACAACAAATTGGATATAGCTCAAATCTAGGCAAAGAGCCAACCTTTTCCTTCCAAGTCATGTGACAATGAGTAATCTCATGTCGCACCTTGATGGAACTTCATAATTGGCACTTATTTCCATGTTAGAGACTTCTATCATGGGTGACATACAGATGCACTGCATGCACAGAACTGCAATATCACATAGCAGTCTTCTCATCATTGTAACCTTCCATACAAATTCAGTCCTGACCGCAGACACATTATGGAGCTATTTGATAGTTTCTCGAACTTACAAACAACAAAATGCTGTATTTTAAGGCTTGTGCAAATTAGATGATAGCTAGCAATGCTTATTTTGATTAGCAAACTTCTGCCTCCACAGCTTCTCAAATTGTTCAAATATTAGTTGGTAGTGTTTCTGCAGTACCTCTAATCACCACTCCCAGCTTGAGCAGTAGCGAGCCGGACCTAACACAAGGTCCCCGGTGGCACTGTGTTCCCTGTGCTCACAGCTGGACCCCCCCCCCCTTCACCCCCCATTACTCCATCCATCACGAGAACCAAGCTAAATGGAGCGGAGTGCCTCGCCTTTGACCCCTTTCAGTGAGCAATGGGGTCCGCCAGGGGTATAACGCCTGCGCGGTCGCAAGGGGAACGATTTGGAGCGACCCCCCTCGCAATGCTAATGTCCCATGGCGCTCCGGTTGCATTAGCGTCTGGACGTTAGCTAGCGCCATCTACATCTCTCTCTCTAGCTGCTCTGTTCCTCCACACATCCTTTTACCTCCTCAGTCTATATTTGTCCTCTGTAGATATCCACCACAAGGCGAGGGAAAGTGGGAGAGCTATAAAACAGGGACACGCACACGCACGCACGCGCGCACGCTCCCACACACACACACACACAGCAGGTTCATGCTCACCCTCAGTGTCTTTAAGCCGATTTGTTAGCAGAGTTGACTATTACTTTTGTCTGTCTGGGAACATAAATCATAATCTCTCAGTTTGTCGTCCCATTCCCTTTGACCTTCCTCGTATTTCTCCCCCCCTCGACCTGCGTCACTTCTCCCCCCTTCCCATCAGACTAGAGGAGGTGTCTCTCCTCCATCTACCTCCTTTTCCATCTCATAAACCCAGCCATCCATCCACCCTTTCCTCTCACCTCCATGTATCACCGCCCCTCTCCATCCATCTGCACTCCCCCATTCCCTACACTGCTGCCAGCGAGGTCCTCTTCCACAGCAGACGGGTAGTCAGGCGACGCTTTAGCAGCGGGAAGGCAGGAAGCATTCCTCATCTCTTCAGTGATAATGTATCTGGGTACAGCAGGAATGCTAGATACCCACCATGTCACGAGTGTGTTCCCCTAGATCCTCACATTCCTTCCCCACCAGCTCACTGTGAATGTTTGTGTGGCCAGTTATACGTGGAGGGGGTGGAGAAGAGCTGGGAGTTTCGAATCAAAACCAAGTTTTTAAAACATTTATTAACACTGCCCCTTTAATATTTATATTACTGTAGTGTAATTATCAGTAGTCGGTTCTTGTTTATTTGAAGGCTCTTGATTATTGAGAAATTTGGTTGACATAAACGGTCCGGTTTTTAACAAGGAGTTGTTTTTTTTATTATAATTTCAAACCTATTGTTATTTTGCCAAATGCGCCAACACTGTGTTGTACTGCATCAACACAGGCATCATAAAGTCTAAATATGAAAATTAACATAGCAAGCATACATACTAATTCCAGGATTAAAACGCCTTTTAAATTCTTTACGGCATATTTTAGTGACTACCTCTGAATAACAATCAGCAGCACAAACACAATTATTTGACGAGCACACAATCAAGTCGCTTGGAAACACGGCACCTGGATTTGTTCCTCAGAATACCCTGATAGATGACACAGACAAAGAGAAAGAAAGAGAGAGAGATGACAGAGAAAGAGAGAGAGAGATGGCACAGAGAGAGAGAGAGAGAGAGAGAGAGAGAGAGAGAGAGAGAGCAACACAAAGAGATGGCATCGTTGGCCTGCAATTGAATCATCCATTGTAATCCCCTAGTTTTTAATCAAGGCACATAATTACCACCTATAATGCCACATTAGCACTCATACCATAAATTATGATTACACAGAGAAATTGTGATTATCTTTTTTCCTTTGCGTGTGACCAGCGTCCATTACGGCTATCTTCCACACCGAGTAACGGCATGCCTTCAGCCTTCAAATTCCTCCATATTGTTTCTTCATTCCGCGGGTGTCCGAGAGACCACTTTTAATAACAAATGCAGGCCTGCACCACCTCACAGGGTGAGAACAGTGTCAGCTGAATGTGGCAATCAGTGCTTGGTGGTTATGGAAGTGTCATAGAGGCTGATTGCACGGTGGGAGCTGCGGAGCGGTCCTCCTCAGACTCTCTCCATGCTAAGAATAACAAGCTCCATCGCCCACAGTGTGAAACAACAGCCTGCTAATTGGAATCAACGTGCCACTCCCTGAGTTTATGCTAATACCCACTGGCTGATGTTTATAGCCCAGGTATGATGCGGGGGTGTATGAAGCTATATCTTGCTACTGTGTGTCGCAGACCAAAAGCCTGTAGACAACTGATGACTCTTGTGACTTACATTAAAGTTTTACAATGCAGTATGCCATGCCATTGTCTTAATCTCTCCACACAACGTAATTCCATAGTTAGTCCACACATCCATGTCTTTTACCAGCCCACATTCAGAATGTAGATAAAGGAGACATGGTCTACACTCTATAAGGCTTGTTTGTCAGCATTATAATTTGTTCTAGCAGTAATTCCTTATTTAATATACTTTATGTCTTCTCACTTCACAATGGTACAGTCTCCATATATATATATATATATATATATATATATATAATATACATACTGTATAATATAATATAATATCATACTAGATACAGTACTGTATGTCCTACTGTGGTCGATGGATGCTTGCAAAAACTATAATCCCTCGATGTCTTCGAACACATCAATTGCTTCTCAATGTTTGCAGGTGATCTTTTTTTTTTTTACATAAAAACGCCTCCAGCCGAAGGCCATAACATTGAATAAACTGCTGTTAATACACAGGTGCAGTAAATGTACAAGTTTATTTCTAAAAATTACATAAAATACTGACCTACGGTTAATATACTGTACAGTGCGGTTAATTGGCGGGAAATTACGTTAGTTTGTTGAAATAAGTGTAACTATATACTATAAGTAACACACAAAATGTTATCCTCATTTTCTATTTCAACAATGTTGATAATGATTTATGTTGGGCTGCCATGAGACTTACACTAGATGGGCACACCAGTCCCAACAAGAGTGAGAAATCACTTTGGAGGTTAATGCAGATCCAGAGCTCATCATACACAGGTCATTGTCAAAAGACGATTCTACCAAACTGTAAAGATGCCATATTATCTAAACACAAAGATGATTCACTACAGACTCAATGCATGAGTCACATGATGTATGTATTATTATACACTGTTGCAGTAAGTTGTGCTTTATGTAATTTTTCCTAGGTGGTTTAGTAATTATTTATAAAGCATATACAGTATATAATATTTAAATCCGCCATAGTTATTTCATCCCCTACTCCCGTAGCGAATGCAGGCTTGATTTGCATTTTCAACACGACGGCTCTGAGAACACACTGTTCCACGGCACGGCAAACATAAGGATTCATGTATTCTCTCTCAACTCATGCACACAGCATGACGCACGCTCACACTCGCTGGTAATGCACACACACACACTGTTATCCATCCTTGTGTGTGCATACAAATACACACACACACACACACACACACACGCACACACATGCACACATTCACAAGAGGTTGCACTGCTATTCACAGGACTGTCACAGGTTGAGAGTAAGGTATTCACTGAGCAACATAATGTGGCCTGTGTACAGCTGGACGCTGTCGGGTTATGTAACCTTCCAGCCAGGATTACCACCAGTGCTCACCATCTACCACCAGGGGAATTACAAAGATAGCTTCTTGAAATCTCAGACAGACACACGTACATGCACGTACAAAACGTACATAAACAAATGGCTTCATTATCATGAGCCCTGTGTGCGTGTGTGTGTGTGTGCGCGTGTGTGTATTTGATTCCCTTTCTGCCTGTGCTTGCCCCTGCTTGCTCACAGACACACACACACACACACACACACACACACACACACACGGACATCTATAGCCTCCGGCTTTCCTCTGTCAGAAAACTCACAACATGATCTGGATAGGGAGCAAGCTAAAATTATGAAACAAAAGGGGTATCTGATGACACTTTTGCTTGTGATACAGTATATCATACCACACTATCCCAGTGACAGGACACTGGACAGGGATGTGAGAGATACTGTGTCCCTCTGCCTCACTGATACATACAGTAGCTGAGAATGATGAATTACTCATCTGACTTTGGTGGGCATAACCGCTATCACCCCTATCACAATATCTTAACAGGGGTTATCATGTGCTATTGTGTTGAGAGGGGATGTACTGTAGGGGTGGGGGCACTGTGTGTGTGCGTGTGCATGCAAATGCATACGAGTGTGTGAACTCATCTCCGTGTTCATTTATGTGTGAGCGTGTTCATGTGTGTACACTCGCATGCAAATGAAAGCACGCGCTCGTGCAGCATGTGTGAAACGGCGACTTGAGGTGTCTACAAGTGCGCTCGTGCATGCGCGCGCGTGTGCGTGCGTGCGTGTGTGCGTGTGTGTTTAAATCACACCCAAGCTGCCAAGGCGAAGAACAACAGATCAGAGCACTGATGCATGTGTGCGTGCGCGAGTGTGTGTGTGTGTGTGCGGCAGAGAACAGTGGGACTGTATAGCCTCTAACAAAGTCATCACAATGCTATTTATTTATTACAGGCTGCCATTAGTGTGCAGTGAGAAGGCACAGTGCTATCCACCTTGGGGGCGCAAAGACACCCGCCCTGCGCCTGTTGACGCCCACACTGGACACAGACAAGGTCCAAGCACACACACACACACACACACTCTCCTGGCTGAGGATCTGGTATGCACACACGCACACACACACACACACACACACACATACAGACACACCTACAGAATGCATGGTATATGATGTGTGCCTGACTGCACGCGCGTCCATACAGTCAACGCACGAACGCACGCACGCTCCCCTCCAACACCCCCTTTTAATTAAAGCATGCAGTAAGTGTGAAATTAACTCTCTCCTGCACAGGGCCTGACAGCTCTGTGTGGGAGGAGGGAGGGGAGAATCACATGCCTTTGTCTCCCTCCGCAAGCAATTAGAGAAAGGGGGAGAGCGAGAGAGAGAGAGAGAGAGGTTAGGGAGGGGGAAGGGGGGGGGAGACCAGCCGTCCGCCAACGTGACACACCAGCAGCCAGACGCCAAAAGATGAAATGATAACAGGCTGGGGTCGGAAGGGGGTGTGGGGGGGGGCGGGTGAGAAAGCGGTGTGGGGACGAGG
>JAOEGT010048108.1:0-12500 GCA_025447795.1 Speoplatyrhinus poulsoni
CCGTGTTGTGGTTGCTGCCCTCTACTGGCAAGTGCACCGGGTCATTTTGACGCATAGTACAGCGCGAGGGTTAAGAATCTCTGAAATTCCTACTGAAATAACGAGGCTTCATGGTCTAAACTCAGTAAGGCCAAGCATAGGAAAAAGTTTAGTTGAAAACATTAAAGTTTTATGGTTGAAACCATCTTGAATACTCTTATCCAGTTATTTTATAGACTATAGTGAAACAACACTGGTACATTTGCCTAACCAGAAAAGGCCTTCACAAGAAACTATAGGATGTCTTGCAAACTAATCTACCTAGCTCTAAAGTAGCCTGATGTTTTTCCAAAGTATTTCTATTCTTCACTGGATACATGTTTTGGACCATTTCACTCTAATGATCATAGTGTAAAGAAACAAGTAGTTCTACATTTACACCTGCCAACTAGTACACTCACAACTATAAGCAGATCAAGTCAAATCAGCTCCCTAACAGCTTGCTCACCATTATCTTGTAAGTATTACTGAATATTGTACACTACGGATCTGAGATACATTAATCACAATTAAATTAAAAAGGAACTTGGCTGTTTGTCTGGATTTAATGCTCTTCCTACAATAATCCTCTTAAAATAGACTGGTCTTGTCAAAATAGTGTGGACTGTAAACCTGAATGTTGATTGCACAAACATAAAATATTAACTAAGAATATTCTTTCGGTATTTGTAAAACCTAAAACAGCATATATGGCATATGATAATAAACTCCAATATATGGAGTATATTTCCATAAGTGGAGAAGAGTAGGGGCTGTCTTCAAGTATCAAGAGTCAAAATGAGATTGCTTCTAACATTAAGAACCATGAACAACAGTAGAGGACATATTGCATTTAACAGCTTATGAGCTTCAAATATTCAAATTGCAGAGTCAAACAAGCATGACAACTTCAGTATGCTTCCCACAATGGTGCTGTCCACTGAATAGGCCTACTTTTTATTGCCACGTGAAGCACTCAGTAGCCTAATGTAGGTATGTCATAATGTTAAGGAACCAAGTAATTTTAACAGTAGGCTATTATTTAATTAGGGCTAGTGCAAATGTGAGTCTGAACCAAAATGTATTACATTGTGAAAACCAAAATCACAGTGGCAATGGTAGATAGGGCCTACCAATCACAAGTTATTTAAAATTATATTTGCTGTGGTGCCTAGAAATGTGTACAAATGTCACTTTGTATGCCTAATAATTGCTAGAATACATAGATTATACTTAAATAACCCACCTAATAATAGTAGTCGGTGAGTAGCTCGGTATATCTGTTTGTCTTTTTGAAGCTGTTTGTCTATCTTTTTGTTTGCTTCTCTCTGTGCCTTCTCCTCATTTCGTTGGTCTTCGGTCTTACTATTGCCAAGACAACCCATCTTCCCAAAAACCCAGATAAAGGTTAAGGGAAGGCAGGAGGGTGTTTGCTGGAAGGAATAAATAAATAAGGCTAATTCTATATTCTTAGATTGGCCCAAGAATGATACACCTGGCACAAGATGGGTGACATTTATGTTGCCAGATGCTAATTAAATAATTGTAACCTGTAGATTGTCAAGAAACTTCACCGATTTTAACCAGTAATTATTTAGCTGTAAATGTCTCTACAGAGATCATTCAGAGCACAGCACTAATGCTAATGACGACACCCTGGCGCCCTCTCAGATGGTCGATTCCTGCGTTTCACTGTAAATCCGCAATGAAGTCATCAACAGTGATGTACATTTGAATGTGATTTTTCTTCTGCGGTCCGGTGTACATGAATGGTTTCGGGTCGGGATTCCCACGGCGTCTTTCTGTGTGGCTAAATGCAGCACAGAAATTTTAGCAAACGTCTCCCCGGGAGCCCATCTTCGGCACAATTCTCAACACTGCCATTCAATTCATTTCCATTTACATCAAAACACTGGTTTCGCCCTCTGTGATTTGCTATAGTTTTCCACCAGACTGAAATTAGCAAAGCATATGCTACAGGGTGGATACAAATATGAAAAATATATATTTCCACTAAAATGACGACGTGAATAATCAGGGAACACCTATCTTTTCTTCTTAATCCAAGCGTCTTTCAGAACCATCACATTATACCGTTTTGCCGTGTACCGGTAGACTTGTCCTCATCAATAATATTCCATTTTAGTGGTCCGATATCAATATATTTCCTCTCCTCGTCACAGATGCTGGTGCTGCTCTTGGTGTTTGACCAGACCAAAAGGCCCTTCTTCGTCTTTTATTTTTGGTTGCAGCTGTAATTTGTATTTCTCCTCACATCGAGCCTTTCCGGGCGAACGAAGGTTCTTACAGATGTCCTTGTTTTAGCTCCAGTTCAGGTATGCTATATTTAAAGGAAATCCTCCGTTATTTTCCTGTTTCGCGCAGGTAGGCTACTGCCTACTGTCAGTCTCTGCTTTTTGTATTCCTTTTGAATTCGTATGGTAGATATGGTTACATGTGCATATAGATATGAACATAGCCTACCGCAGTTTACAATCCCTTGTCCAACGATGACAGTTATTTCACCATGCTAAAGACAAGACTTGCTCTTGAACAAGTGGCAATGGAGTCGTTTTTTGTAGTATTTTTTCAGAAGATTTCCCCCTTTTCTCTGAGAATTTAACATAGAGATAGATAGCGTTGAAGAGGTGGGGTGGGGCAAACAGCTCTCACTGAACCCTGGGAAAGAAGTAGGGTCGAATCACATGACCGCCCAGAGCGTTATGTAGCAGGCATAGAGAAGTGAAAAGACGCCCTCTTTAAAGGAAAATGATCAGATACCGGTAGGTCTACAGGCTACCAAAAAATGGTTCATCAAATATATTGAAATTAGTGCTAGGTTATCTCCATACATGGATATGTCGCAGGCATGTTGTTTTGGCTGCTTAACGCTCAATACGACGTTTTTTTGTTAGTTTTTTTTTACATGGTTAAAACTTAAAATAGGCTATAATCCATCTAACATAGTCTATTTAAAAATGTCAAACTTTCCAAATAAAACAAAGTAGTTTTCAGTGCCGTCTTGGTCGGTATTTGTAGGAAAAATGAAAATAATGGAAGATAAAAAAAAATGCTTTGTAAATAGGCGGTTGCTCCTATACCATTTTCTTATATAGTTTATATTAAATTATTTTAATATTGTAAGATCAACAGCACTTCTCAGTGACTAATTACTTATAGACCTATAAAACAGAATACATAATTTAATCGATTTCTCTATTTAAATAGGCCTATAGGCAATCAGATTTAGCATATTTGTTATATCTTTTTAGATCTTACATCCACACCTTTAATCTAATTGTCCCCTTTGACTATACACATAGTAGGCTACAACATAGCCTATGTGAAAATAGGCTAGGCTACACTTTAAACTTTAAAACATCTAGGCTAATTGTAGGATATCCAATCATTTTTATATATCTATCTATTATTATTATTATTATTATTATTATTATTATTATTATTATTAATAATATTTGTATAATAATATTAATAATAATAATAATAATAATTATTATTATTATTATTATTATTATTATTGGTCTGTGTTAGGATGCAATTATTTTGAGGATTGTATGCTACTGTTTATTGTGATGTATGACTTTAACCTAGTATATGGGCGCATTTATATATATATATATATATATATATATATATATATAACCTATATAAAACCTAGTACATAGAGCATCATATCATATTAGAATGGTGTTTGCTTACAGCTAGGCCTATTTGTGTATGATCTGTTACTCACTTTAAATATGTGCCTACTAAATACAGTATGTAAATACATTTCAAATGTAAGTAAAGTGTTGTAGTTACAGTACAATAATATATATTTTTTTATAAAAAAGGCACGTGTAATTTAATGCATCAAGATTCATTGTTGTGTGTAAGATTAAACCATTACAGAAAAAAATCTAATTACAATAAGCTGCCGTATAACATTGTTATACTTTAATCATAGAGCACAATCACTCATATAAACTTTCAGATGTTTTAGAATATATCATGAGCAAGTAATATTTTTCTGCCACTATGTTTAGGTTACTTAAATTGTACATCAAATGTCAGTAGCCATATGGTATCATTGATTATTCTAGTGGGACATATTAACCATTTTCAGTCATGTAAAGTATTTAAAATGTATGATTTAAATCGTTTAAAATATTTTTTAAGAAAGAAGCTCAGGGTGAAATACTCCCTACATAAATTCGCACTGTACAGCAAATGTCTGTCCACTGTTAAATTACATTTTACCCAAGTTATTTCATTCAGTGTAGCTAAAATTCCTCTGGAAAACCAGTCCAGCAGCACAAAGTGGCTGCAACATACTTATCCACGTGACTCATCTTATTTTGTGTATGCTTGCTGCTTTCTATCAATGTTACATTTTTAAACGTTATTTATTATTTAACATTACTTGTGAAAAGTACAGATCAGTTGAAATCAATATGTATACTTCCATCTTCTCTACTCAATAACACTATAATTCTGCTAACAACAAAGGCCACAAGTATGCACATGCAAAAAGAACCACAAAACTTCACATAGACAATGACTATCACAAACACATCAAACACAAACAATATGTTTTAGACTCGTATACGTTGCGCTAATTTATAAAGCACTAGTATGACTTGACTAGATGTTAACTACCATCCTTAATTACTGCATTTGCTACTGTAGATCTAATCATGAAGCCTGATACCTGTAGATTGTGAAGAACCATCCCATGCTTTTACAATACCTGCATTAACCTCTAGATGGTAGCATCCCTCCTAATACCTGTTGCAGTTCCATTAAACTTACAGTCAAACATGGCAGAATGTTTTTAATGTAACGTGTGTTGGACACGAAGCAAATGTGATACAAAATGTAGTCAAAAAGGTATCTTTGTTTTTTATTTTCTTTACAGCATCGTTGAAGATGTACAGTATGTAGGAAATATTTTCATATTAATGCTTGTGGGCTAATGGGGCGCAGACCATTCAATGGCATCATTGATGACATCATTTGGGGTCCAGTACATAAGACTGAGGGATTAGGGGGCATGTCACAAATCCCAGCTAAGTGTGTTTACAGTACATACTGTAGGCTTCCTCATCATGCGTGAGATAGTACATCTTCAAATTGGACAATGTGGAAACCAAATAGGCTCAAAGGTAAGAAAGAACATTGTCTATATCCAGGAAGATACTGTCAGCACTGTACAAAAACAAAATATTTACCATGTTGCGTTTTTATTTTATTATTTCATTATTTTATTATTTTATTTAGATAAACAAGAATAACAACGCACATTTTCAGCAAATTATATTGTCCTATTTTTTTATGTTGTGTTAGAATTGTCCAACTCTTAACTGTGACAAAACCTAGACTGCTGTGACAAAAATATGTTGTGGCTATTTAACATATATCATGTACATTTCCTATTAATTATCACAAGTGTGAATATACAGTATATTTTCAAGTGAGTTTTCACTGGCAGTTGTGAGTGACAGAGGGTGTACCCTGTTGGTTATTCTGGTGAAAGATAAGAAGTTAACAAAACTGGAATGGGTGGAACATTGTTTATCATGACTAACATACAGTATAACATATTATACAAAGAGGAACTATATTATAATTAAGTGGTGTGCCTTTGTAAGATAATCATTTGCCACAGCAGTATTTGCAGTCTGAGAATATAGTTATTTAGGTTTTTGCCACATATTTATGATAAAATACTTGTACCGAATATAATACTTTAATATTCAAATTTACAGCAATAAAAACATGGATGTAATTTTTCCAAAACAGAATGTAGAGTAGGCCTATTTAGCATCCTATACCGTAAATTGTACGTCATATGTTTTTGTTAACGAAAAGTTGTTTGTATTATGTTAATTTCCAGTATTAGACGTTTATTTGCAGTATTAGGGCTCCAATTTACAAGGACAAATGCTATTGTAATGTTTAAATGTTTGCTTTCTAGTTTTGGGAAGTGATCATAAAAGAGCACGGGATAAGTGCAACAGGCCTCTATGAAGGAGACTGCAGCCTCCAGCTGGAAAGGCTGAATGTATATTTCAGTGAAGCACATGGTAAGAAAACAATAGTGTTTTCTTCATTGACAATACTAGAGCTATAGGATAGTGTATATTCCACTGTCCTCTCTCCTGAATAAAGCACACATAAAGTCCCCAGTGGAATAAGGTTACTTCTTATTTTGTTTCCAGGAGCTAAATATGTGCCCAGGGCCTTGCTCGTTGACCTTGAGCCTGGTACAATGGACAGTGTGAGGGGAAGTCGCATCGGGACCCTCTTCAGGCCAGACAACTTCATTCACGGTGAATCAGTTATAAAACATGTTGTTGGTTGTTGTACTGTATTGTCCTTTGGTTGATTTAGGATGATTTTTCAACCACATTTTTACATTTAATGACTTTAATGAATATACTTTTAGACTTTCTGCCAAATGGGATCTGGAAAATGTTGCATTGTAAAGGTCTGATAAGCAATCCTCCCCGCAGTGCCCAACCTAGTCGAGCTAAGTACCTCATTCTGAGCGTAGCACACCATGTCAGAACACTAATGTGTTCCTTTTCCTCTTACTGTTGTCTTTCAATTTGTAGGAAACTCTGGAGCGGGAAATAACTGGGCGAAGGGTCACTACACGGAGGGGGCGGAGCTAGTGGAACAGGTGGTTGACCGAGTGCGCCACGAGAGCGAGAGCTGCGACTGTCTGCAAGGCTTCCAGTTGGTACACTCCTTAGGTGGAGGGACGGGCTCTGGAATGGGGACCCTGATCATCAATAAGATCCGCGAGGAATATCCTGATCGCATTATGAACAGCTTCAGCGTTATGCCCTCCCCTAAGGTGTCCGACACTGTGGTGGAGCCCTACAACGCCACGCTGTCCGTTCACCAGCTCCTGGAGAACACAGACATGACCTTCTGCATCGACAACGAGGCCCTGTATGACATCTGCTTCCGCACCTTGAGGCTGACCACTCCCACATACGGGGATCTCAACCACCTGGTTTCGCTGACTATGAGCGGGGTGACGACCTCCCTGAGGTTCCCCGGCCAGCTGAATGCAGACCTGAGGAAGCTGGCGGTCAACATGGTGCCCTTCCCCCGACTGCACTTCTTCATGCCAGGGTTCACGCCGCTGACGGCGCGCGGCAGCCATCAATACAGAGCCCTCACGGTGCCCGAGCTCACCCAGCAGATGTTTGACGCACGCAACATGATGACGGCCTGCGACCCGAGAAGAGGGCGCTACCTCACGGTGGCTGCCATGTTCCGAGGCAAAATGTCCACCAAGGAGGTGGACGAACAGATGCTGGCCATGCAGCAGAAAAACAGCAACAACTTTGTCAGCTGGATCCCCCACAACGTTAAGGTGGCAGTCTGCGACATCCCTCCCCACGGCCTGACGATGGCCTCTACGTTTATCGGCAACAACACGGCCATCCAAGAGGTTTTCCGTCGCGTGGGCGAGCAGTTCGCCCTCATGTTTCGCCGTAAGGCCTTCCTCCACTGGTACACGGGGGAGGGGATGGATGAGATGGAGTTCACCGAGGCTGAGAGCAACATGAACGACCTGGTGTCTGAGTACCAGCAGTACCAAGATGCCACAGCCGATCTAGATTGGGAGGCCCAAGAAGAAGAAGAGGAGGAAGGCCCCTTAACAACAATGAGAGTGGAGTCGCGGACAGAAGTAAATATGGGCGCGGTTATGGCAGTGACCACAGAAACTGTAGATGAGTAGACATCACAACAGTGTCATATTCAGTTGCGTGTCTTAGAGATCCACACAGCAATGTTTTAGAACAATACATATTTAATTGACAGTAGGCCTACAGTACTAACAGTTTTTTTGGGGAACCCGCTTAACGGACCTGTATGTTGTCCAATGTGAAAAGCAAAAGAAATGTGATGGTTGACATCCTCATCTAATTTTAAATACTTCACTTGGTTCTAATAGTTTTTAATTGATGAAAGGTGCTATGGTTTAAAATGTGTATTCAATGTGTTCTAAAGTATATGTATATTACTATGAGACTAAATAGTTAAGTTTAATTAAAATTGTATCTAGTCTAAAAGGTAAATATTTGTATATATACCAGTAGTGTGTAATTTTAGTTGAATAGTTTGTTCTGTTTATTCACGTTTGTTCATGTTTCCCACATCTCTGACTTCATTGTATTCATAGTTAGATATTATATCATTATTTGTATGAATATCATGATGGTAATAAATAAACATCCTCTGACATTGGCAGTAATTGGTAATACAATTTATTTAATTACCTTTTTTCTATTTAGTTCATATACAAACAAACTATAAAGCCAAACCACAGTACAGCGATGGACAATGGGATTCTGACGTGCCCTATGCCAAGTTGGCTCATAGTTTCCTCCCACTTGTCAAGCCTGGCAGAATGAGATACATGCACTTGTCCTGTCTGTACTGTATGATAAGCTCAAGTGACGTGGCACAATTCCCCTTCAGAAAAGGAAAAGACCTGTTGTTTTAAGAAGATAAAATTTATGTAAAATGCATGTATTTCCAGTTTATGGGCACCATTATGTAGACAAGGCAGGAAGGCAAGATGACAAAGGCAAAATAAGTCATTCTCAAGAATGCTTTCTAAATTCAAACTCAAATCTAAATGAAAACTTCAGTCAATGCCATTGGGTGCTCCAGCAGAAGTTCTACCCCACACATTGTAAAGGATAGGATATTGCTTTTGTGTTCCTATTTATGGAGCCATGTCTCTGTAGAAGTAGTTTCAGCTTCAGCTTCAGTTTAAGCACGCACAGAGACTAGTAAGCTAGCGGAACACGAGGAGATACTACTGTATATTTGGTGAATTTGACAAAATGTGTATTAGCTTACAATCACTTATTATACATATAATTATATATATATATATATATATATATATATACTGTATATATATATTTTTTATTTTATTTTTTTTTTGCAATAGGTTTTTAAACTAACGATATGTTCATTGTCATACAAGAGTTTATTAAAAACATAAGCTATTTTGGATATCATATTTTGGTGCTTTCAGCATTGAGGTGCTTTGTCTGTGTGTTGATGGATTGGAAGATGTACTATATCTCTGAGATACTGAGCTATTTCTGACCTTGGCCATGGCTTAACATATGAGACTCAAAATCAAATTTAGGCTAAAGGGAATTTGACTTGGTGAGTGCATTGCAGTAATTGGCAGTAACGGTTAGATCATTGCCTGGCTACACTTTTCACCAGATACAAAGAGAGGCATCATACTGTAAAACCTCTGTCTTTCCATCTGTACACTGGCAACCTGTTAATCTCATAATATCTTCAATCAAGATTGTATTATTTATCTATGAAGCCCTGCATGGTCTCGCCCAAGCAGACCTTTCAGATCTGCAGTCCCAACATGACACTTCCCATTCTATTATGGCTACAAAAGGGGTTTTCTAGCCATCCTGCAGACGAAAAGGCTGTGGAATAATCTCTCAGAACGCAACAAATCATCTAACTCTATTGAGTCATAAAAGTTCATTTAAACCCCATTTATATTCTCTACTTCAGTCTATCTGTTGTTTATTACTTCTTATTAGCTCATCCTGGTGCAACATATTCAGTTGTGTTTGGTTTATATTCAATATACAGAGTACAGTATATGTGTCTGTGGAATTGTGTGTGTCTTTCCTGTTCCTATCCTCCAGAGAAATCCCTGTAAGTCACTTTGGTACAAAGATTGTTGAAGATGATTGGTCTGTAGTATTGTGACCATAGCCCTCACTCTGTCAACTGTAAACAATGCTATCTGTACACATCTCACATAGATAATGGCATTTGTTTTCATGTTATTATTATTATTATTATTATTATTATTATGCTTCGCATATCTAGAGCTCCTAAGCAAAAACCTGCTTATTCACATTTGGAGCAATTTGCAATAAAATAATTTACTTTCCTAACTATACAGGAATATAGAATTTGAGAGGTGGTGGAAATGTAAAGCTATGACGATGCATTGACAAATATTAACACTGTAGTTTCATATTTACAATTAGCCCTCCCTCTAGTGGTGCAACAACAGTATAAAAAATGTCAAAAAACAGTATTGTGTGTGTGTGTGCGTGTGTGTGTTTGTGTGTTTGTGTGTACGCGTGTACCACTGTATACAGTATATGTCATGCATCTTTTCACAGACAATGATGAATAAATAATTTCCACCCAAACAGAAGGTCTTGTCATTACTGCCTAAACCAATATTCAGTCTGATAACACGTCAATGTCAATATGGGAGTTGTCCACTATAGGAAAAATAAATGTATTTTTAAAGTACATAAGTTATCAGGGATCCCACTGGTAATGGAATGTTTGAACATTTTAATTTAGAAACGTTTCTTCCAAATAGGGAAAGCAAGAAGCTCTCTTCTCTCTCATAATATATTGTTATATTGTTTTTCCTGTATAGAAAAAATATAAAAACAAAAGGTTTTCTTAAATGGCAGTATGTACTGTATCACCCAAGGCAGACCATCAACCTTGACCAATGCTGAGCATTTGCGTTGGTCATCCACCGCAATCTCTGTTAGCTGCAGCAGTGTGGGACTCAGTCTAATGTTTAATAGTCCACCTGGCTGTTTAGTTGGCCAACATTAACCTGTTCTGAAGGCTGGGCGGTGCTAACCGTGTAACCAATTCCATATGTACGTGTATGTGTTTACGTTTGAATGCTAAACGTACATCTGAATAACTGTCCAAGCGTTGTGAGTGTATGTACTGCATGCAGGGACATAACAAACACCATGTGTGATTACCTATACGTCCTGTGAATGAGTGTCCCTTCAGTGCCATAGGCTTCTCTCTCAGAGCCTCATCCCCCAAAATTGATCATGAAATGCCAAGGCTTGGGTTGGTGTTGTGTGGTGCGGTCTGCACCACTTTGTTTGTGTCGTACAGACCCAGGGCTGTGTGTAATAGCAGATTCTTTCAGTGCACACAGAGAACGGGCATCGGACCACGAGGACCACGAGGAAATATTCCCAGAGTTTGATGAAAAGTGTTCAAGACTTAACATTAGCCAACAGCTGAATACACCTTTAATCCTCTTCATTCATCCATGTTCCTTCAATTCTGACCAAACATGCACCGACACAGTGTACAGTGACAGGACTGGTGACGATAACAGGACACAGATATGTTGTACTCTATATCACACAGTAGTGTATTCTTGTAGTGTATTCCCTTCTTGTTCTCAGAGACAGCAACCAGAAATGGTTTACATTAAATACAGGCCTATATGTGTGTTTTAATGACATTTGAACACTTGATACCCTGTAGACTTCATCCCAATTTATGTGAGGCTATATTTAGTCTTGTCTTTAATGTTCAAGTGAGAGTGGCCTACTGTATTCATGAAATAGAATAATACCTGTTCCAAAAAAATGTAGTATCAATTCTGACCACAAGAGGTCAACAGTGTATTATAATATTAGGTCAGCTGGAATGGTTTATTTATTTATTTAAATTTAAAACTACGTGTAAGTATGTTTAAGTAAAACGTGTCTGTATCTAGTGTAAATAGTGCAAATCACTTTCCTTTATTTGATTGGAAAGCTTTTGTACTTTCACCCACTGCTGTTAAGGCACATAGTTAGGTGAATTGCTGTGCTTTTTAAGGCAATCATCACCATCTATTTAAGATCAGACTGATGTGTTTATCTTCCTAAGAGGCACGGCTAGTGTGAAAGGGAGAAAGGTTTGATTAGAGACTGCTCCACTGGGATTCATTAGTGCTGCCTTCATTATCACTGCAGTTTGACAGAGCATCTTGCTATTCTCATTTAACTACATGTCTTGATGACTCTGGACCACCCAGACCCACCTGCCACGCACACACACACACACGCACACAGACGAATTCCTCCGGGGCACGTCTTCAGCACATAAATCTCTGATGGGTGAGGAGTGAACCTGACACTGGCTGAAGAGTGGTCCAGGACAAATTCATCACCACGGAAACAAAAACATCCATTATGAATGGACAGAATAACTAACAGTCTCTCTTGATCAGAACCCCCCCTTCCCTATTGCTTACACAGCACTGGTAGTGGCTGATGTTGTTTCTCAATGAGATTCAAATGCATTTGGATACAACATAGCCTTTTATTTTCTTATATGATTTAGACACAGACTTAGAAATGACCATACAGGGAATGTGCTCTGTAGGGGTCAGGCTCTCCTATGCTGCCTTCAGTGTACACTGCCATATACTGCAGTGTAAGAGATGTGCGTGTGTGCATTCATGCGTGCATGCATGCGTACTTATGTATGTACAGTATGTATGTATGTACTGTATGCGTTTGTATGTATGTTTACATGTGTGCATACTCTCTGGCAAGGCTGTGCCATAGAGATTTATCGCACAGCATATGAGTTGCATTCCAATGGTTTACCTGGATTTATCCTCTAACTCA
>JAOEGT010048108.1:17500-20433 GCA_025447795.1 Speoplatyrhinus poulsoni
TGCAGTGTGTCTAGCTATACACACTGCACAGTAATTGTGTGTGCGTGTGCGTGTGCGTGTGTTACCAACAGGGCTGTAACGTATGTCTAACATTGTGGGTGTCTCTGTGTGCATGTTTGTGTGGTGAGATTGGCGGCTCGGTCTCATGGGAAGCATGGTTAAAACCGATGCCAGACCACTGTTGAAACTAAACACACACACATTGTTACTTACACTCCCTCCTGTGTGTGTGTGTGTCTGTGTGCGTGTGTGTGTGTGCGTGTGTGCGTCTGTGTGTATGCATGTGTGAGTGTGTGTGCGTGTGATGGAGAGGCCTTGTCATGGTAAATAGCTCACTGTTCCTCTGGTAAAGCAGTCAGATGTCACTGATCGATGCACTCAGAGATTGGAGAGATACAGTATAATATAGTTAGCGACGTTTCCTCATATAAGGAGGAAGTTTAATTATAAACACAAACCGTACAGAAAGCCAGGAACAATAAGCTTAAAAATTACTAATAACAAAGCATCCACTGTTGTGGGTATATGTATAGCCGGCTGTAATAGCTGTATATAAGGCATGTACAGTATAGCTCAATACTCTCAAGACTGCGAAGGTGGGAGGTCCTGAAAGCTCTCTCTCTTGCCTACAGACGGGACATTTACTCCAGTCGGACACAGTCCTTGGTAGCACCACCCTGACAGGAGGGTGAAACGAGCTGTGTCGCTGACGCTATTCAGCACTACACTAGCTGTTGCGGTGCAACGTTTAATGTTAGTTATTGTTATTTCGTTTTTTGTGATATTATCTGTCACACATCACTGGTCTGGCTTTTGGATGCAATCGCTTCATGTATTGTATCAACACTCGGGATGGTAATATTGTATCTCTGCGGATTAAAGGAAAAAATGCATAGGTGATCATAATACAAATACGTTTCTTGTTGCTGAAAATACTGCTTCTTGGAAATATGTTTTGTTTCTTCCTAGAAGCTGTTATAATAACAGTTGCTCATGTCAAGATAAGCTAAGATAAGTAAATCTTTATTTACACACATACCAAAAATAGACAAACCTAAAAATATGATACAAAACCTAAGCAATATTTCTCTATGATTGTCACAACGCTGAGGTCCTAATCTTGACTGATCTTCAGCCCAAACATGATATACTCTATATATGAAGGCTTGCATATAGGCATGCATTCGCCCAAGCTGGCTTTCCCTGCTGTTCACTTGAAATGCATTAATGTAATAATGGGGTTGAAGTATCCAGGTTGTACACTTTGAACTAACACAGTGAGCTTTTACAAAAAACTGAAAATAATAATAATAATAATAATAATTATTATTAATATTATTATTATTATTAGTAGTAGTAGTAGTAGTAGTAGTAGTGGTAGCAGTAGTAGAAGTAGGTCTGTTGGCAGATTAGTATCTTTTGTATAACAGAATATACCATCCCATACATCAGATTGTAAACTAATATTGAGAGTCTGAAGTTCAGTGCCACTTTAATATGAACGAGGTGGCACAATAACAAATACTGCTAAGTGATGGTGGTGTTAATCTACGGGCCCGCTCCTATATTTCCCAGAGCTCATCTCTCTGTTTGTGTGTAAGAGTGCTCAGTGTGCGTCACCACAACGTGGCAGAACACAGCGGGCTGGCGGGCCGCCAGGGAACAGCTCCACATGAAAGGTGAGGAGGGCCATTTAGCAAATTGACTGACAAAGTGAATTGACGTTGAAATGAGCTGTAGCGTTAAACTGGCACTCACAGGCCCTTCGTGCGAGACAGACACGCCAATCATCCACTCTGTCAAATCCCCAAATACACACACACACACACACACACACACACACACACACGCGCACACACACACACGAAATTGGAAAAGGTTTGTGTTTGTCGTGCATGTTGCGCATGGGTGCCTCAGCCCTTACTGCCATGCTCTCGTTGGCGAGATAAGCTCTGTCCTCTGATCTGCAGCGAGCGTGCAGGACACATGGCTGCAACATGGGACCACAGCCACATGGCACATACGGTACATAGGGAGATCCCAGCTACACAAAACACAAACAAACACATTGCATGTCGACACCTGTCTACACAGCCATGCACATTAAAGGCACATTTGCAGTTGTGTCAAGCACATTGTTCTTCATTATTGTTAATGGATACATACAGTGCATGTGATTACATATAGCCTTGCACATCACAATGGCTGTGAAGACAATACCTTCTCAGCCTGTCTCCCAGGTGGGACGGAGAAGATTACGCTGCCCACAGGAGAAGGGGTTTCTGAGCGAGATGGTCCGAAAGATATGCTTCTATTGAATCAGCCAGTACCACACAGAGATGAGGGAGAATTCACTCTGGCCAGTACACACACACCTACACATACACACACACACGCGCACACAGACACACGCACAGGTTCAGAGACACGACTGAGAGAACGTATGAGTTTGTCATGATAGAATGAGAGCGAGAGATCCTGCGGTAGTGGTGTGTGTGTGCGTGTGTGTGTGTGGGGGGGTGCATTGGCGTGAGCACACTTCTCACAGCTGCTTGTCGTTTCAGCCGTAGCACGCATGGCCACCTGCTCTGAATAAACCATAGCAGCCCCCCCGCCCCACCCACGCCCACATTAATCACGCAGCGTATGTTAAAGGTGAAATCCAACAGCAAGGCACAGTCGGCGGCCCTGTGCGTGTGAGTCCCAGGCTCGGGCCGCAGGGTGGACCCTGGGTACGCTCTGTAAAGCGTCACTTAGCAACGTTTTGGCTCACAGCATTCACAAAGTACATGGCTCTTTTTCGCAAAAGTGCCAGTTGAGTGGGAAAATATTATTACTATATTATTATACTATTTTTTGGGGGGTTTAAATACCACACCCCCACACACACACACACACACACACACACACACACACACACACACACAAACGAA
>JAOEGT010048119.1:0-36969 GCA_025447795.1 Speoplatyrhinus poulsoni
TGGGGTCCCTTGCTGAAGCTGCTGCCCCCGCGACCCGACTCCGGATAAGCGGGAGAGGATGGATGGATGGATGGATGAATTGTGTTAATTTTACATAGCAAATGTGTGTTCCACACAAAAACTCTGTATAACGTCCAGTTCTATGTCACTTCATAGGCTACAGACAAATATAATTGGCATGGATATAGCCAGGCTTATGTGTTAATAGAAAATTAAGTCTGTCAAAACATTATTAGCCCAAATGCTTCATTCTTTAGTGTTTGATCATATTACCAGCCTCTGAGTGTCTGAGTTAACTAAATATGAGGTAATGACATGTTGGCTTGATTAGCATGATTAAATGTAGTTTAATTCCATGACATAAGAACACACTTAGGCCTACTATTAATCTTCATTCACGACTCATAGTCAGAAGACTGAACTGATTAATTATAAAGAAATGTATGCAGTATAATCAATAAAAAATTTATTTTCTGGGTCTCAGGATGTACAGGTATAGGACAACCAATTATCTCCTGCCCTAAGGCATTCTATATTATGTATAGCCGAGACTGGCACTTCTAAGACCATGTGAACTACATCTGTATACTATATCCAATATGTCCTATATATATTTGTTGGCAAGCAACATAATAATAATAACAATAATAATACATTTAATTTCAGGGCGCCTTTCAAAACAGTCAAGGACATCTACATTTTTATACATAGGCAAAAATAAATATGTACAGTATATAAAATATTTGGTTAAGATATACAATACAGTTTTGGACTTTTATATAAAGCAGGAACATACATTATGGAAACAATGAAATTAAGAAGATTTTGGAAGTATATACAAAATAAAATAATAATACATGCTTATTGGGAGGGCAGGGGAGAAAAGTGAGAGTGGAACATAAGGTCAAATGCTATAGGCAGCCTTGAAGAGATGTGTCTTCAGACGTTTAACAGAAGAGGCGACTGTGGTAGCATGTCATATGTGCAGGGGAAGGGCATTCCAGGATCTCGGGGCAGAGCAGCTGAAGGCCCGAGCCCCCATGGTGGAGAGGAGGAATGGGGGTTCACCAAAAGCCCTGTACAGGAGGAGCGGAGAGATCAGGAGGGAGTATATGCCAGTAGAAGGTCAGAGAGGTAGGAGGAAGCCAGATTGTGGAGGGCCTTGTATTTAAGGAGGAGAACCTTGAAGTTGATACAGAATTTTACAGGAAGCCAATGTAGCTGAATCCAAATAGGAGTGATGTGATCCATTGACCTTATGATCGTGAGGATCCTGGCAGCAGAGTTCTGAACTAATTGGAGTTGATTGATGAGTTTGGTTGGGATGCCAGAGAGAAGAGAGTTGCAGTAATCCAGACGGGAAGTGAAAAAGGCGTGGATGAGGGTTTCAGGCTTGAATATGAAAGTGAAGTCTAGATATGTTGCGGAGGTGAAAGAGTCACACATCATAACCATCACTGGTTATGATGTGTGACTGGAATGAAAGGGAGTTATCAAAAGTGAATACTTTTCATGGTTGTTGAGAGTGGGATGGGAAGACCGGTAATGTTCAGGCTGGAGTTGTCTTGTGCGGGGAGAGTGGATTTGGAGCAAATGAGCAGGACCTCTGTCTTGCTGTTGTTGAGTTTGAGGGCGTTTAGAGTCATCCAGCTCTGGATGTCATGAAGCCAGTTGGTGAGGGAGATGGGGGGAGGGATGAGTTGGGTTCGGTTGAGATGTAGAGCTGGGTGTTTTTTTTTAGTTGAGTGTGTCTGAGGTGGTCTTTAGCCTATGTTTTTCAGGGGAGGCTGTGAACTTGTAAAGTCTATAAAGTATTTTTTTTAATGTAAAGCTTGGTTCATGAATCCAGTGCTTTGGTTTGATAGTACTTTTGTAGAAGCACTATACTTTGACAATACTCTATGGGTTTCATCTCCTTTGATGAATTTTTCACAAAAGACTGAGACAACACGAAATACACTGCTGCAAGATCTTCCTGCTCTGTGCATAGATGCTAATGTTCCACAACTGTAAAAGCAAGTAACCCATTACAAAGAATATTTTAACAGTCGACACTACAAAGTCTGTCAAAGTGCACAGCCTCCCCTGAAAAACATAGACTAAAGACCATCTCAGACACACTCAACATGATGTACTGTATATAGATATGAGGAAATAGAGGATTATGTACAGTAATGCATAACATATAAAGATGAGGCATGAATAGAGACGAATAGGTATTGAGAAATAAAGCAGTAAATAGATGTTAACTTGTGTTAAGAATATTAAGGTATGTATACTACCTACAGTATTAAAAAAACACTAGTATTAAAATATGTTAATATAGTAGCATGTGCAGTATACATGTATGGTATAGTACCACCATCTGTGTATGGGTGAATGTAAGGCTATACTTCAAAGCGTTTTGAGTGGACGAAAGGTTGGAAAAGCAATATATAAATGCAGTCTGTGAGGTTGGTCGAGTGGCGATGGCACAAAAACTGAAGTACACCCACTTCTGCAGTCCAGGCGTGTGTTTTTTTTTAAATCAGCGTCAGTACATGGCCGGTAAAGCACAGGCCTAACAAAAACCCCAATATAACTGATAATGACATTTTATGAAAGAATCAACTAAATACCAAAGACTGTACAAAAGAAACATTAGGCAATGCCCTTTCAAATGACCAGGGCCTCGAGTAGCTCTCCCTACTTGTTTTTTGTTTACAGGTCAAATCAGAACTCACTCTCATCTCCAGCCTCTGCCTCTATATCAGCTGGTTCCTGTTAAGCTAATTGGCATTTCCAATTAACTAAAAAGGAAACACCTGGTCCACAAAATAGGCAAACATTTAAGACATATACAAAACAAATTTAAATGTAAAATACAGTAGATATTTATAGATTAATGGCACAGGATAAACCCATGACAGTCCATTTACCATATAAGATTTTGTTGGTTTTAACAAAGGCCCTGGCTCCATGTTTTCTTCCCAATGAATTGAGGCCTTAGGCATATGCTCACATTGTTTGATTTTAAATATATAAAGCCCCATAGGAGAAGTTGATCATATGAGGAGCTCAGGTGCAGACTGGCCTCCTAAGGAGAAAGGGTTATAAAAGGACTTCAAACATGCTAGCCTTACCCAGATGCACCACAGACTCTCTCAAAAAATAAATATTGTCCTCATGCAAGATGCAATCTAGCCACCCAGAGCTAATTGGAGAGTGTCAGGTAAATATGATATAGCCAGGGCCTACTATTGTTATTATACTCACTGCACTTGTTACAGCCTTGTTATAAAAGGCTTCCCTTGATCGCAAGACAAAAAACAATACAATGGATACATGTCAGCCCCGCTGCCATCCAGAGTCAGAATCCAGTGTCCTCTTCTTTGCAAACCAAAATATTGTCACCCTAGAATTAGTCCATAAAAATATATCTTTAAAACCCCATGGGTACTGTTTTCATATGCTACTATGTTTAGCAAGTTTGAACAGAATGGAGTCACGTTCAACAATTGACTGAGTATGTAGTTTTCATGTTTTTAACAAGGGTTTAACCCTTGTTAAACCCTTCGTTGAAGCCAGGCTGCAGGAATAGGTATAACAGTTATGATGTGTGTGAACAATGCTAGCTGCTCAGAGACGAAACGACAAATTAAGTGTAAAAATGCACCTTTTAAGTAGGCGAGACCGGGGATAATCACACTTTTTATTCTCAGCATGGGTTCATCGTATACAAATACTTTGAAAATTAAATAATAGCTGTATTGTAAAAATTGGTTGATTGTCCCAATAATATTTTTGAATGTTTTTTATCTTTTTTTTTATTTTATGTAACTTTTTTATTTTTTGAATAAGATACTTTAAATCCATTTGTATATAATTCAATTCAAATTCACAATACATTCAACAAATAAAAATAAGGTTAAGTCATCTGAAAAACTTTGTCATTATACAAAGGGAAGTGACAACTTGCCCCATTAGTTCAAATATACATGTGTTGCTAGTTTGTTGGTTGAAATAACCAATAAACTATTAACGTGATAAGCCCCCCCTCACTGTCAAACGTTAAACATGTCTCACCTCTCAGGCTATCACTGTTGCATTCTGTATCAAAGTGAGGGCTCACAAATCAAGTTGGGCGAAGTAATTTGTGGTGCAGTTTTTAAACAATTTTCCCTAGCGGAGGAGTTATGAGCAGTGAGACAACCTACTTATGCCTATACAAACCCCGTTCTCCCCTAGACTATTAGACTAGGCCAGAGGTCTTCAACAGGGGGTCCGGGACCCTTAGGGCTTCCTCAGAAGTACTGCAGGGGGTCCTCAAATTATTTGAGGTCATATAATTATCAGAAAATAATAAAAGGTAAAATAAATTAAAAGAAAATACAAAAGAACATTATAAATACATTGAATATGTATGTATATGTACAACAATTATAAAACATTATATAATAATGCAAATCAGACTCAATGTATTTATTTTTTTATTTTTAAAAACGGGCCTAAAATCTACTACATTTATGCATGCTTAACTCCTTGCATTAGAAAACCTGCATTAGAAAAATATGCTCATCTAGCTGAACAAGTCTTTCTAATTCTAATATCTAAAAAGGTATTTGTAACAGTGAACCACCCTCAATCTTTATAGCACCCTCTAGTGAGCTCACTGGAGAACTCACAAAAATCTGTCCTGTAGAGGTAACAAGTTGATCATAAGAATCCTAAATAATAAAGGACATATAACCCTGTAAGTCCACGAGTCAGAATGTAGCAGGTTTCTCTCAGCGGATGTGAGCCATGTCCTCCAGAAAAGGCGTCTTCATGCAGCCAGTGCATAGTTGGTCCATCCAAAGGGGAGCCTCGTGCTGAAGGGGGGTGCGTCGTGGGTAAAAGGTGTATGAGAGGTCATAGTTCAATAAGCAGCTGAGTGAGGCCATGTAGATGTCCGAGAAGCGACACAGCCGTCTGGAGAAATAGGTTGGGTTGTGACACGTTCTAAAGATGCTACCAAATTGAGGGTTGAAGAGGTTCTTTGTTCTTGCTCTGAAACAGATAGTGATAAAATAAATTCCTGTAGAATTTTAGCTCTATTCAATTAGTCTATCATATTGTTAGTGTATTTAGTTTGCATTTCTGTTTTAAGTGTGGAACGATATGATTGGAGGATGAGATCTCTTGCGTTTATTGTAGTAGCCTTTTCAATATGAGTCACATACCTAAGTTCCTCTCGCTCCTTCAACCACTCCTGCAAAACCAGTTTTGACTCTGGATCCCGATGCATCTAGGAGTGGACAGAACATAACAGCATTTAAATCAGCAAAACAATTCAACACACACTAGTACATACTTAAAGCACAAGTATGTAAGATATTGTTGTGTTATTTTGCAATCAGCCCACCCTACAGTTGCAACATGTAATTAACTTTATGACAATTGTCGTGAATCCATAGTGATATGGAGGACGTGTTATGAGAAGGTGTGTCGTCTTGTCTAAAGATGTGATCATAGTGTTTTAATCAGAGTTTATAAAAACATGATGCCCTTCTTGCAACGTAGGATAGATGGATTAAGTAGGAAACTTGGAATATTTTAGAAAAGGGGAAATTAAATGGATATATGAAATACTACATCAGAAGAACAAGCATGTCGAGTAAGTACGTAATACAATTTGTACACAATAATGACACTGCATATTGGAGAGGAACATTACAAAAAGTAATGTAAAGTAATGACAGACAGCTTGATTCGTTTTGCTAAAATAGCCTACATGCGTTTTCAGCTCATATAGTTTGCACCCAGTGACAAACGCATCATAGCCCTTACCGGTATGTGTGAACTCAAATACAATTGTAGCAACATAATATAAGCCTACCAAGGCTACAGTCTAATTTATTACAAGCGGGCTGAAATAAGTTTAGCACCTTTGCAAACGTAAAAGGCTTTTAGCTTTTGTTTGGCATGAGATTAACAGACTGAACCAACAGACTGAACCAACAGTGAGAGAAATGTATTGCTTTGCATGCTTGCTCAAAAGGGACTAGATGAGGCTAGATTATTTAGTTTCAATATCTCCAGAAATGTTAAAATAATCGTATATCTTCTGTAAAGATCACACTGTCTGTCTCTTATGGTTAGGTGTGTAAGTAGAACTTGCAGCTGTTCCACAGACAACTGATGGGAATATCACGTTGGTACTTTGTTATTATTAATAATGGCAATACAACAGGCATACTGACACCGTATACATGAACAGCAAAACACAGGTTCATAACATATTCGCTACAGATCACTCTGGGAAGTGAAGTGTGCTTCCAGACAGCACAGCTTAGCTCGTAGCCTAGTAGTACAGTAGAGGGAATAGCTCCGCTCGGCACCACAGTGGCACCACATATAACAAACTGACATCTTTGGACACAATGCTGTCAGATTGTCGTTGATTTCCTACGGTTACCCGCGAAACATCATTAATCTACAGCTAACGTCAGGAAGGTAACGGTAACCTAGACTACAATATGTTTGCAACGGCCTGCATTTGTTCGCTCCAGTAGTAAAAGCCAGTCCATGATGCATTGTTGATATATTCCTTCCACACCGTCTTATTCAGTCTATTTGCTTCTGATATGATGCCCGTGTTAGACTAGCAGTGCACATGATTCTTCTAGCTGAAGACCTGGAGTTTGTAGTCCCGTGTTGCCGTAAAGGACACCGGACACCAAAACTACATAGTGCAGTACCTGGCTTCTTACTTAGGTGCCAACAGGCAATAAAAAAGATGCTACTATTGCAAGTCAAAGAACATCATCACAATTATTTTTAAGATATAAATAAAAAAATTATATAAAGATCAAAAATTGCTGTTGTAATGTTATAACATGTTGTGCAATTGACAAACTGATTTTAATGTAATAGTTAATATAATTAATTCATTCATGTGTTTCCATTGGCATACTATGAGTATAAAAGGCCAGCGCCCTCTGATGGAATCGTTTGCAGTTCTTTAGGACCGTTGAAAACACACAGCTGGATTAAGTTCGCACGCACGCACACGGGTCTTACCTGCATGCGCTCCAGTAGACCAGTAAGGCCCTGTAGCCAGGTAAGACTCTGAGCATACTGGTCTGTGTTCACCACTTTGGTTTCATGCTCCAGCTCAGGTACTATGGCTCCAGTACGCCAGCCATGTCGCAGCATCAGGTCCTGTTACAAAGCACAAGTGCTGTAATCACACGTCTGGTTGATTTAATTTGCAACTATGATATTATCAACAGTGACTTTTCTTGTAAAGCCCCAAATATATCAACCTGGCTGGTCTGCTTTGGTTTACTGTATATAAAAGTAAGCCGTAGGACTGGACAATGTAGGCTAAGAAAAACAAAGTTAACGTCAATATAACATTAAAACTGTTTTTTCCTCGTTTGTGCCCCAAAGCTGTGCTAATTGTTGCAAGTTTCACTCCCCACTTATCCCCGCCCCCACTCGCATGTTTTCCAGAGTAAGACAGCTATGGGGCAAGATGGGAATGAGGAGCCAAACAGTGGCTCACTCATTTGAGGTGGTTCGGGTATAAAAGGAAGGATAAGCAACAGTGCAATGTAATATGTAGAGGGCAATAAACATATTGCAACAGGTTCTGCCTAAAAGCACTACAAATCCCATCCATCATCTGCAACAGCAACACAGCCGGCGGTATGACGACGTTGTGGAGGTTGTCCTGCTGCAAGCCAAACTGGAAAGCTATCGCCTTAAAACAAACAGCTTTGTAAGCTTTATTTACTGTACCCTATGAAAAGATAAGTGCCAAGTGGTGAGATATAATGTTGGCGATAGCCTACCACATTGCTTAAGATATGGTCCCTGTTGCAACTGTGGACAAGCTGGCTTTATAAAGCTGCTGAAAACCATGGATCAAAGATACGATTTGACCAGCAGTCACTTCTTTGCAAGCGAAACACTACCAAAAATGCATTAAGTCAGTATCTAAACAACCTGCTTCGCACTGACAACATATTTATAGTCATGTAGAACATGCATGCATTCATGTTAACTCTTTAAATCAGTCTGTTACTGTGCTAATAACTGGTGTTTTACTTTAATTTATTTATTTATTTAACCATAAAAATTAAAATAAAAACATATATAGATATTTTTTCTTGACTTTTTTATATGTAGTTGGTTTACCACTGAGCATTTGAGCCATATATAACACAATAACCAAGCCATTGATATTCACCGTATATTTCCCACTATTTATGTTTGTTTGCGTATGCCTCCAAGAAAGCGGTTGGGGTCTTATCAGGAAAACACAAACACCCTCACAGCGCCCTGACTTGTGACCCCGATGTCAGGATGTTCATTAAGAATATGTGGCAACTGCCCTAGGTCAAACAGTATGCTGTCTACATCTACATTGCTACTGGCTAGATGTAGATCATCAAGATTATCATTAGATTATCATTAGATTATCAAGTCATGATAGTTACATCTAGAAGAACAAGGGATTTAGTTGCCCTTTAAAATTGGTTCATGGCACAGCACCAAATTAATATGATAATTATGGGGAGGGCTCTCTAATAACATTATTTATTATACGCAGGACTCCTTACTGAGAAATATGTTTCAATATCTTTCATCTACTTTCTTTGGTATGTGGTGACTAATGCATCTTATTTGGTTAACTGGCTAGTTTATATCATTGTTTTAAACTGTTACAGAAACAATACAGACTGTAGGAAGTCAATGTCTTAATTCATAAAGGTTTACACTTACAGCTAAGTCACTGTAAAGATGGTCTCCAAAATAAAGAACTCTAGAGCCCCTCCAGCCAGTCAGTCTGAGGAAGTCAAACAGGTTCCCCTGTAACAACATTGACGCAGCAAGAAAAACAGGATTTTAAGTTGTTGCAGAGCGATATAAATAGGAAAAGTGTATGCTTTAAGTCACATGAGAGAATGTACCTGCTTGTAGATCTGGCCTTTGTCCAAGTTGTTTATTTTATCCCACTGAAGGTTTCCATCTTTATCCAAGCGCCTGAAAGGCCTGCAAACAAACAACAATTTCTTCTCTCACAGTAGCGCTTTAACAGGGTATCAGTTTGAACTGTAATTATTATACATGCATAAATGCATGTAAATCAGTCATTAGATATTCAGATAGCAACAAAGCTCAGCACATACACATTCAGAATACCGTCTGGGCCCACCATCTGCAATCACATTCAAACTGGCCACACGGTGGCACTATACCGTGACCTGTCTGGCCCAGAGCTATGGACCATATATTTCAGAACTTGACAGCTTTCAAATAAACAACCACATACATGCAATTAGAGTCTAATTGTCCTTTACAGAAAAGGTCTTCTACACGGATAAGGAAGACTGTACTCACTTGACACAGTCATTAAAGAAATAAGGCTTGTCAGCCTGCACAATGACTACATCAAAGTAGTCCCTCCAGTTCTTTCCAACCATATATACCATTCCCTTATCCCTGCAGAAGGAAAACATTACAATTACAACATCGATTGTGACATTTATGACCTCCACCATTAGTCAGATGGCACATCTGAAGTCCTGGGTGAACCCTATACACACTTACACAAAGCTGAATGGGCTGTTGGTTATGAGGAACAGTTTCTTTCCATGACTGACTAGCCGTTGTAATATAGCCTGAGTCTCTTCTCCCCTGAGAATGTACCTCTCTAGGGAGACGTACAGAGAGATGTAGATGTACACGTAGTCACAGTGCAATGAAAAATGTTAATGCATGGGCTGGCAGCAAAAATTAAATGTCTTTCTTACCCAAATCCTGCATAATCCATTTGTACATGTAGCCTTTGATGTGAACCATACCAACTGCTTCCTGTGAAATATATCAGTTACACATGTATAGTGCTTTTTAGACAACATGTTTCCAACATACATCCAATTTCTCTGAATAATCAATAAATGTCATAATATACTACATGAATTGATAGTGATGCTATTGTACATTAAAAGGAGGATCCTACTGTCTAACTAGTGTCCTGTCTTAAAGACATCAAGATGAATACAGCAGCATAACCATTGTATAGTTGTGTAAATAAAACCCCTCTAAATATTGATTTCTGCGCTACCCAAGCCCTACACTAAGGTCAATAGATACATTAACCTCAAGTAGGAGCATCTGATCACACTGTTAGAAGAGTCAAACGAACAAGGCCACCTCTCGTTCTCAGAACGAACTAAGGAATGAAAGCATTCTGTGAAACAATATAATATTGCGAGTGTCAGACGATACACTTACAGAGACATCCTTGTAGAGGTGAACAGGATCATATTCTATGTCGTTGTTGATGAAGAAATCATTAGCTACAGCCAAAAGAGTCATCTCTGGAAGGGAGAAGATGTCCATGAATTGCTTCACCTTCGGCCCCTATTTTATTTAACAATACAAATAAAAAAAGTCATACTGAACATACTGTACCAAGTCCGCTGTCAACAGTTTCTGTCAAAGAAACTAATACTACTGTGGACAGTTTTCTTTGATTTTCCATTAAAAAGGTTCCCACTTCAATATTAGATAAAAAAGGAATCACTCTCTAATGAATGCCTAATTATCAATGGCAGCAAAATTATATTGTCTACATCTGCTTTCTACTAAGGAGGTTAGGATTAGAAGATGGAGAAGAATGCTTTCTTCAGCAGGAAGGCATTTAGAAACAGTCCAAAATCAACAAAACAGAGCAAAATTGCCTATGTTCTTGTCACTCAACCAAAATCTGCTAGCTTCTAACAAGTCACTGTTAGGAAAATAACATTGTGCAATTGTTATTATATTCATCTTTAATTGTTACAATTCAACTGTAGTGGAATGAATCGAGCGATACTGAAATGTCTAAGATTACAAAATGTAACCGCAGGAGTTTCACAACAGCCAGGCATATCAATACTGCCATGTGACACATGTAAGCCTCTAGAGGTCCTTGTTTGTTAATATTCTGCATCAGAATATGGAAGACAAAAAAGAGAATCAAGCCACCTCACCTTTCCATAGAAGCCACTGTCCTGGTTCAAGGGGACATGGTTAGTCCCTCCATACAGTTGAAGCACCGCCTCATCAGGGACAGGACTTAGGCCCCTGGTGCCCCAACAAAGGAAAAGCATTATACACTTTGCAACAGACAAGAAATCATCATGCAACGTCAACAAGAAAAAAGGACCTAAATTGACTGCATTATCTAGTCAATTTAGGTTATCTCTACTCCATTATCTGACTATTGTCACAGCATTTCCTATACAATTTCCTAGTGCAACAATAGGAACAGAGTCCATGCGAAGATGATATTAGCTTATCTATACTTACCGGTATACGGTTCCTGGCTGAATGTAATGGAATGCATCAATTTTCATCAGAAGCCCCTTTAGGAAACATAGGTTTAGTTGTAACATCTGTATAAGGCAGCATGCTTACACTGACACTTCCAAAAAGGTTTACCTTTTGGATGTCATAATGAAGACCCCGGGCCGTAAAGTTGGGAATATATTCATATTTACGGATGCCTTCAGGGTACTGCCGAGCAGAAAGCAATGCATGATACAATTAGAATAATATGCAATGTGAAATTCCTCAAAACAGCAATGTTGTTCAAATGTGCTCAAATTTAAGCATTTAAAATGCACCTTAAAGTGTTCAATAAGGAAGTCTCTCGCGGTGTTGTAGATCATGGTGTGAAGCGCGTTAGAGTATAGTGCCAGTGTGTAATCATAGTCAAATCCATAAATGTCCACCTCTGCCAGACTGACCTCATTGTTGGCATATATGGCCGAGGAGTTGAGGATGTTGCACACACCTGGAGGGATAAGGTCTGATACAGAGAGAGTACTTAATGAACCCATCACTCATAAGAAATTATGTCACTAAACAAAAGAAAAACTATGCATTTTTTCCTTAAGAGTGTCCTACACTGTCCACTGCATTTAATTTGGTGTAGGCCTACATTTTTAGACCCAGGATAATGCATCACACAATTTCCACCACAAGTTTGACACAATTACAGAGGAAAGTCCTTAATGTTTTATACTTTTAGACTAAATGTAAAAACCTACTGCACACTATATGAAATGAAGAATATTACATGTTATAAATTTGACCACAAATGTTAATCTGAATTGTGTTATGCCTGTTGTTTTCTCAAGTAGCCGACTGGCCTCTGGTCTACTGCCAGCCAAAGGATTCGTTTGTTTCTAAAAATATATTTGAGACCTGTGCTAACATACAACAGTAGTTTGATCTGAATGTAGGACATGTCATTGTGCCAATAAAAAGATCAATAGGGGCAGCAACTGGTGTGAGAAAAGCAGGTTGTGGATGATGAGATCCTAGAGAGATTAAAAGGCAAAAGGTGATCGCCAGTTTTTTAACGGACTGACAGCTATTGCGGCATATTGTTTAAAATACATTTTCATTCAATGCCATTTTAGACAGAGTTGAGTACCTTTTCCAAATTAACGGGAACTTAATATCGGTCACGAAAACCTAGAGGCTTGTGGGTCTAGTTCATCATAAATATCATATTTGAAACTAATTATCGACCAACCCTTTGTCTGTAAAAAAAAAAAAAACAATAATAATAATAATAATAATAATAATATTTTTTAGATAAAACATTTTAAGATAAAAAAATATATAATTTATTTATACATACTTTTTAAAATTATTTTAATAGTGTAATTCCTCTTGAAACAACAACTTTCAGGGGTATTGGTATTTGGGCATTTTGCCAGATGGGCTTTTAGGAAACAAGTCGATTTTGCACGATTTTGAGGAAGTACCCTTTTGCAGCAACCAGTGACAATTACAGGATTTTCCTAAATAGTGAACTTTATAGGATAGGACGTATGCTATGACATCTACCACACACTCCGCATACCGTGAACCAGTCGTTTCATCTCGTTGTAACGGGCCCAGAGGTAAGACTTCGTGTCCACGTTGTTGGCTGTGCAGGAATATGAACGTCCAGTCGTACCAGGGCGTTCATCGTGTCGCTTCTTGACACCAACGTCAGGTCTGGGAGATGCAAGCGAATTCGGGGTGGTGGTTAAAAGTGTCCTTGTGCTCGATTTGGACAGATTTTTCCCAGGAATTTTCTCATCGTCTTGTTTTCCGTCGCTTTGCAACCCATTGCCATCACATCTGGTGGCAAATCCATCCACGTTAATGGACTTTAAAAGAGGTGATGTCCGATTACTACTGTTCCAAAAACCACGAACTATCGTCGAACATATTTTATTAAACGGCATTTTCATAAACCACACAGTCCCGAATTACCCCTTGATACTCTAATTAGCCAATTTAAACTATTAGACAAACTATAAGTGTTCTGGTCCCGTTTCATGCTGCAGTTATTTAAAACTGGATACGCCAAGCTATTGTGTACTTGTTTTTTTCGTCACGTTGCTTCAATCTGCTGGAGACAGAGGAGGGGCCACATGTGTTACAACCAATCAGAATTTGTATATTCTTTGGCAAGCATGTTTAGGGCCAGCCCACAATACTATGCTGGGAAAACTAACCAGTAGCAGCAGCAGCAGCAGCACAACATGTACCCTTTGTGCGGAAATGCCACAAAAACCCGTTCCATCAAAAGGGCGGGGTTGACTTCATGAAGAAAGTAAAGTTGTATTTACGAGATAAAACCATATAGTTATCTGGATAAAACCAAAAGCCACGTCACATACATTTTAACACTCCCCCAACCCTATTCGCGCTGTCCTGACATTGTATCAGGTTGTTGAGTTCTGTTTCCCCCCTGAAACCCCAAATACTAAGTCGGCCTAATCATACAATGTAATATAGCCTAAGAAAACGTAATACATTGCACATATACATTTTTTATTCTTCAAAAAAGAAGAAAAATTGTTCACAAAATAAACAAAAAGAAAATCGCATACACATCAAGGCAAATGTATAAGTGGGAGATATTACATTATGCATGACATGTTCTACAATAAACTGCACAAAACATTCCACATAAATAGTTGCCATTTAAAAGTATACACCTACACAAAAATGTAAAATGGATTTAACAAATTCATGTCTTTCACATTAATATTTCATTATGGTAGAACCTTATAAACATGCTTAATCCCATACAATAGTACATTTTTAGTCTCCTCACCATGTTGGCCATCACCACAAGTAGCATGTCAATCTCTATAAAACATGTTCTGCGCAAGCAGTCAGACCAAAATCCAATAGCAACAATCAAGATATTGTCTGTTTTCAGCAGTCAGTCATTTGGAGGATACCACAATCTATGGTTCATTTGCCAGCCATTTTCACTTTTATAAACACATTTAGGCATGTTTACTACAAAATAAAAATATTCTACCAAAATAAAGTAACCATCAGTGCTATCTACCAGTGAGTATCCTCAAAAGCAAGCAATCATACCTTCAAATCCTTAAAATATACTGCACATCACTTTTACAGTGTTGAATACCTTTTAGAAAAGGCAATGTAGTCTAAACCAATACATCAGAGGAAAACCAAGGCTTTGACTGGCTTTGACTGGGGTAAAAAAAAAAAGACATCAGCAGGACATAATTTCTTCTATTAAAATACTGAACATTAAAGTGTCTTCTCACATTTTCCTTTCTGCCATTTTAAAAAACATTACTCATCAGTTTACCTTTTACATTGATACATCAAGCTTTTCTAACTGCAATGTCCTAGGTCCTGAAAGGGATACTATTTTAGGTCAGTCTGACTGTAATGCACTCATTAAATAATTTAATATCCACACTGGTATGAACATTATCAAGTTTTAATAAATGTTTATATTGTTATTCTCTAGCTGTGTAAATGTAGCCAATAGCACTGTAGCATTTCTTATTAAAACCAATAGGTCTTGTATGCATGAAATCAACAAATAGTCATCCAAAAAGCAGTACAGTATTTACCATGGTTAGCAAGCAGATTTTAAGTAGAATGCCAATGCAAACAAATATCTCAAGAAATAATGATAATATAATGAGTCTTTTTGGAGTTTTAACAATGTAAATGAGCTAAGTGTTTAGAAAAACAGATGCTAAATAAGTAGTTTGGAGGACAAACTCATAACCATGGCAATGCAACCAAACTGTAACTCCATAATATCCTAACAAAGGAGCAATGTTTGGTGAGTTAGTGGTTATGAGACAAATAGGACAAATGCAAAAGACAACCACTGCAGCCCTACATCTACCATAGCAGAAGAATAACATATTAGCCAATAGTCTGCTTCAGCTTGCACCATTTCTGTAAGTAAGCTTGAACACCCATTTTGATCCTAGAACAGCATGAAGGATACAGGCACTGTTCTGATTTTGTCTGCATAGTTTGTCAAATGAATCCATGATTCCCATTAAACACTGCATCATGTCAAACCATAATTACTTTGTGTTTGACCTGAGGTGTTGACATTTTGGCTGAACAATGCTGCACAGTGAAACTATTTACTGACCTTCAGTTAAAAAGGTAATGGCTAAATAAACCAATATCAAAGGGCCAGACATCATCACAGGATGTTGTGGGGGATGTAGCATCAGCACAATGGATAACCCTAAGACTTTGTTACATAAGTTATAGTAGTTGCATTTAAAAGCATAGTACTTGGGAGGGTGATTGCCGTTGTTCTGAGAGGCTAAAGACAAGAGTGTCAAGACAGCAGTTAGTTTGCAGACTTGCATACTGTAAGCAAACAGCACGGCTTCTGCGAGAAATGCAAAAGGGTTCACAGCTTATAAAAGAATACAACAGAAAAATACTAAAAGAAAAAGTTCCATGAGGTGGACATAAATACTGTTAATAGATCTCCACAACACACAGCCTTAAATAAGACTGACAGTGGGAGATGTGACAGTCACATCAGAGAGCAATGAGCGACAGGGACATGTCCCTTCATCACACTTCTCCAGGCTGCATGCAGGTAAGTCTCTGCTCCCAGCACAGAGGACAGAAAAGGCAAAACCAGAGACGGAACGGTGGATTGTTAATCCACTGTTCTGAAGGGCTATGGAGGGCAATGTGGCGTCAGGTCTGGGATGGACAGGATGTCTCAGAGGCCAGGAAAGGAGGGCGCTGTGGGGAGGGTCAACATGAAGACAGGCCCTTTACGGAGGACTTGGTGTTTCAGCGCTACAGAGACAGGGGGAGACAGACAGAAGAAAACATTTAATCAAAACAAATATGGGAGAAAATGAAACCACAATTCTAGTCATCGTGACAGAACAGACCAGCAAAATTGAAAATAGATTAATTTAAATATCATGCGTTCAATGTTAAAGCAAACATTAGTCAGAGCCAATTAGTATTAGCTTTATATAGAATGCACACAAAACATGACTTATTATTATTATTATTATATTATGATTATATTAAGTACAGTACAAAAACACCTATTTTCGACATATCTTAGTGGAAAGCAATACGGCTCAAAATATCCCCAAATTGGTAAGGTAACAATATTAGACATACAATTAGCCATAATACATCTGATTTGCATGGTTTTCAATTATTTATTTGCCATTAGAAGATATGTGGTATCCCATTGATTACCTGCATTAACTGTGTCAATCACTGGAGTGACAGATGTTATTAAGGCGGGTTAATGTTTAGATGTAGGCTAATGTTTATCCCGTGTTAAGTAAGAAGTGGAAGCTCTGAGCAGGAGCTTTAATTTTACAACTTTCAAAGTTGAATAAAAAGTATGCATTCTAAGCATACGTTTTCAGTGTACTAGACATTTCTGTCATAACAGTATAACACTAAGATTAGTTACCTTATTTAAGATATTACGGCAAAAAATAATTACAGACTAAAAACGTTTACGGTCTGTATTTCATCGTCTGTCATGATCTAGAGTGAGAACTTTGCGCCCTAGCTTGTTGGGATAGAGCTACTGCCAGTGCTCTTGTCATTACTGTGCCATTCCTCTGCAGTTCTGTTAGCTGGGGCAAACGCATGTGTGGCCTCTCTACTCTCCCCTGGCAACCGAGACCTGCTGCAAGCTGATGATGGACTATGAACAGCTGTTAGATGTTTCTCTCTAACAGAAACCTTTCCTTTAACCTAGGGTTGTGTTGGCCTCCTATACTTTCACCCTGCATGTCAAAAGAGTTATCAGGAGGACATACTTGTGGAGGCTTAGAAGAGGTTAGGTTATCTATGGATGAAGTAAACAAACATGGCTGGAGCGTGGCGCTGCAACACGAGGGTACAATGCGCCTTGTGATAAAGGTATCTTGGCGTGCAGGGGCGGAGGCTCTCCAGCCTGCGCTGCTCCCTCTTGTATCTTTCGCATACGTCCTGACCACAAGTGCACTGCTGAGGGAGGGGGCTGGGCCTGCAGGGGCCTGGGGACAGAGGTCGCTCAGCTCTTCAGGGCTGACACCTCCACTAAAAGCCTGTCTGCTGCTGCAGCTGCTGCTGCTTCTAATAGAGGTGGTGTGGAGAGGCACAGCTGTGCCTGGCGTGTGGCCGGGGGCACTGGGGAGCTTACGGGGCTCGTGTTGAGGCTCCTGGTCAGGGCCCGTAGGTGGTGCGTGGCCATGGTGGGCACGGGGCTGCCACGCGGGCTGCTCCTCATCGGGGGGTGTGCGGGGCTGCCGCGGGGGCTCCGCGAGGCCCGGCCCGACTTGGACGCAAGCTCCTTGGCCCGGGAGCGGCGGGGGCTGCTGTTGCTGCTGCGTGGCGACAGAGGAGACTCCAGGTCCTCCAGGCGCTGGGTGAGGGCCAGCTTCTGCTGGATGGCCATGCGCAGCAGGGAGTTCAGCGTCTTCTTCTCGTCCTCCGCCGCAGCCAGCTGCCGCTGCATCTCCTCCAGCTGGGAGACGTACTGGTCACACCTGGGGGGTCACACACGCAAGGACGCGCGTGCACACACACACATACACACCGACAGGCACCGACAAGGACAAGGCGTTAGTGCAAAACAACACACAAACACACACACACACACACACACACACACACACACACACACACACACACACACACAAAGGATACGCTGAACACAAAACAACAAGAGGCTCCCTTCTCATTGTGCATTTCGCTACTCTTCCATTCATGTAGCGTTGTTTTAAATTATTTATATAGGCTTCTCCTTTAGGGCCTTATCCTCTGGGATCTCCCCATTTGTTTTTTGATGAACTGTGGACTTGCGCAGCCCTGTGAGACTATAGTTTAAATAAATCTGACCGTGACACAAATACCATTTAGCACGTAGGGATTAGTAAAAGACGACTACGCTGATCAAATAAGAGTTTTGGATTAAGGACATCCGGATATTTGAAGTTTAATTTTCCACAATTAAACAAACGCAGTGGTGCTGTCGTTCCACACGGTGGCACTACAAGCAAGTTCTTTTTCGAGGCATTAACCACCTCAATAGTCCTTGGCCTCAAGCTCTCTGCTCCAATCCTTCTTAAGGGTAATCAAATGCCAGCTCATAACTGTCTGGAAGTCTAATGTGTCACTGTTGCTGTCTTCCTGTTACTCACCATGCAATGCAAAACAAATCACCCTAAAGACAAGGTTACTAACAAAGCTTGGCCAACAGCCAAAAGGTAACATGCAGGCAATGAGCCTCACCCACCCACTGAACACAAACACTCTTCTCAGCAAACATGCAAGAGAGAAGCCCATGTGAGAACGGGCCTAACCTCCGAGGAGGTTAATGTGCACTGTGACCACTAAGGCCACCTATAGACTGAAAGTAAGAGTGGGAACACACGTGTGCATATGCACACACAAACAGAAGCACACGGCAAAGCATGCTGTTCCTAATCTGAACCAATTGATTGTTCAGAGGCCTTGGCTGGACTGTTGATAAGCTCATTAGGTTACACTAGTAGCATGCGCTGTTATGCAACGACGAAGCCAATGCTACTAAGCATGAAGAATGCAAGGTAAATGTCAGGGCGAGGAATGTCTGTTTGTGTTTCATCTTAAGTCAAAGAAAAGGCACACCGTGTCACAAGACTACATATATTTACTACACAACAATATTTATCACACTTACTATGGGTAACTTTTCAATTTTGATTTAGTCTCACATTTCTCCTAACAGGATCTAAAGCCGCTATGTCTAACAATTAAAAGGTAGTGGTCCATTGCTTGCCTCTTGGGGTGAAGGGTGCCCTATTCCAGTGATTTGTGCTAGCATAACCTTACCGGCTGGCGAACATGACGCGGAGTGAGGAGAAGGTGGCAGCGTCCTCCTTTAGGGCTTTGAGCTCGTTCCTCAGCTTCATCATAGTCTCCGTCACCATGCTCTTCTCCGTCTCATACTTGGTTTTCAGGTTGGACAGGGCCAACTCTGCAGACTGAAGCAATGCAAACATATACAGATACGTTACACGCTGCCCAGAGCCAACACACATCTAGCTGACGTTTGTCTGCAGAAAGAGGCAATAGCAACCAACAATCTCTATTCTAATTAGAGGTTGTTGGTTGACAAAACACTATCTCAAGAGAGATCTTACTGGAGAGGGCGTGCAGCACAACACCCAAATGCTAGCTTTGAAGAGCTAACCAGTGTAAGCATGGCCAAATAAAACAAAAGATGTAGTGTGTGTATATTATGTGCATTAAATAAAAGTGTATGGATAAAGTAGGTCACTGCAGGAGCCTCATCACACCCCGCTAAAGATGCAAAGCCATGAGGAGCCCTAGGGGATGTCCACAGACAGAGACAGACGAGCAACAATATACAGGTCAACCATGCTACGCTATATTTATATTCAATATGAAGCGGCCTGTTCACTCGAGCAATGCTTGCGACTTTATAAACAAAAACATGAGCCATTTTATAGAAAGGAATTACATGCAGGTAGGCTTTATTTGTACAATAAAATCATGGGGGGGGGGGGAAATGGTTTTCACTGACATTTTGTGAGGCTGATTGTATGCAAACAACCTTAACAGAAAGTATCTTAGCATCCATAAAATAGAAACACTTTCATTTAATAGGCTGTAAAAGGCAAAAGAAATGCCTCACAACAGTGTTAAGTCAGAGATCAAAGACGGATAACAAAAGACACTGTTGTTGGCGCATGTGTGCTGCCACAGAATCATGAAGCCAATAGGCACCGCCGGCTCTACCTGCTTGTTAGCCTTGAGGACCGTCCTAAGCGTTGCAATCTGCTCTCTCTTGGTGCTGAGGAGAGACTTCAGCTTCAGCACTTCCTCTATGAGGGTCTCGGCATCGCGCTCCGACTCCCCATAGTGGTTGTACCCCGAGCAGGGCAGTGCTCCCCTTTGGCGACACAGGTCCACCGCCACCTGAGGAAACAGACACCCCGTTAGCCTGCCATATCTGGGTTAGACACATCTGCAGCATTACAATTGGCTTCCAGCGTTATCACTTTACATGTCAATATTGGTTGTGTAATCAGTGTAAGCATTCTGCACAATCAGAGAAAAGAGAATCAATATTATTAATCGATTTAATCCAATGACAAAGCTGAACTTGTGTGACCACATATATCAAATGTAGGATCACTGCAGCAATTCCCCAGCTCCAGCTACTGCTACTACTAGATCTTACAAGACGGACGTTGTTACCTGAAGGTGTTTTATCTGGCAACGGATGACGGCAACGAGGTTGCGAACGTTGGAGGGGTCCCTGAAATCTAGGGTGGGGGATCCAGGGCAACTAGGGGGGTCGGCACCGGTGCCGTCCAACTCCTCCATGAACTGCAATGCCGTGGCCTTGGAGATGAACACGTCGTTGGGGAGCTGCTTCTTGGGAGCCTGATGGCTCGGGTGGAGGTGGTGAGGCCTCCGGCCTCCTCCGCTCACCCTGGCGCCGTCGCGGAAATAGTCCAGGGTGACGCGCTTGGGCGTGAGGTTGTTGCACACGCAGATGTGGTGGTAGAGGTTGGACAGCTCCTCGGAGAAGGCCAGCAGCTCCTCCTGGGCCAAGCTCAGGTGGCCCTCCGAGTCGGAGGCCACTTTGCGCGTGGCCCCGATCTCCTTCTCCAGCTGGCTGATGCGCTCCTGGTCCTGCCTGCTGGACTTGATGCACTGGCGGATCTTGTCGGCCAGCTCCTGGGCCTCGGCCCTCCAGCGCTCCTTCTCATGCTTGCAGCGCTGCTCCAGCGTGCTGTAGCGCGCCCCGGCCTGGGACAGCTCCTCCCTCAGCTGCTGCAGCTCCTCGCTGGCGGCGCGCATGCGGGCCTCCAGCACCTCCACGCTCCTGGTGTCCAGCTCGTAGTCGTAGTCCGCCTCGCCGCCGCCGCCGCCCGGCCTCTGGCCGCCCTGGACCGCCTCCAGCTGCTGAGTGAGGGAGCCCACGCGGTCCTCCTGCTGGTTCAGGGCCTGCTTGGACTTGACCAGCTGCATCTGGAGCTCCTCCAATGTGCTGGTAAGGCCTGCCTTCTCTCGCTCCACCTAGAGGCCACACAGGGAAGTCCAGATGGACGAACACACTGCAATATATTGTAGCTGAGTAAGCTGACCATTACACCGTACATACAAGGTCAGATGTTAAACCTATGGGTGCTGCTTAACCTTTGGTAGTAGATAAGCATATAACAAAGAATCAAAAACAGGCTGTCCATTTCCGCTTTTCTACTTTCTGTAAAACAAAAGAAAAAGGCATTTGTGTCCACCTGACATCTTCATGTATTATTCATGTCCTGCACTTCTGCTCCCTTCCTACACTCCCAACATCTGCTGGGCAGGAACTTGCTAGCACCTTATTTAAGTGCTTTGTGAATAATGCATCTCCCCCAGGAAAAAAGGCAAAGACAAACCCCTGTGCTTCTTTGCCAATCGTCCTTACATTTAATTTGATATTTAAACGGCTGATTCATTGAAATAACAGACAGCAGATGTACCACACTAGAGGATGTGGTGTAGGACAGGAAGTCATGCAAAAAATATAAAACTTCACATCCTTACCACCTGCCTCGACATACTGCACAGCAATGCATAGGAAGTGTTTTCATTTTCATTCAGGAGTTCTGATTCATTATGCAATAACAGTTATAGAAGTGGGAAGTGGCTGTATTGTGGCATAATAACAACCTGCTTCTGAACCTGAGTGTAAATTCAGAGTTGCGTTCAGAAGTTGCAAACAGTAGCGAACGTTCGTGACGAACGTGTTTGCTTTTAACTTGAATTTTGAACAATTTGTGTAAACATTCCAAAAATATTAGATTTAAACCGTCACCCTTCGTCCAGCTTCCACGTGTGTTCGCCGAGAACTACCTCCTCAAACCGTTTGCTTTTGCGCCGAACACAATGCAACCGCAAAGCTGTTTAAATATGTTTGCAAGCGTTCGCTATGCTTGCCAATTCTGAACGCACCTTTGATAGGGATAGTGATTCATTTAGATGTACGAGGCAGTAGTGATTTGTTGTGTAGTGATTGTTGCCAATAGTAAGCCACGGTCTTCAAGTGACAGGGGAGTAGTCCGTACCTGCAGGAGCTGCTGTCTGAGCTTCTGGCTGTCTGAGAAGTGTAGTTCGCTCAGCAGGTCAGACACCAGCCCAGAGGTGGGCCGTAGGAACGCGTCGCTGCTCCGTGGGGTGGAGTGGCGCTGGATGAGGCCGTTGGTTTTGTGGCCCTCCAAGGGGGGAGGCTGAGCAGAATCGGGAGCAGTGCCAGGGCCATTATTATAGCCGCTGTCTTGGTCCTCTCCCTCACCCTCTCCTCCCTGGACCTCCTCCTGGCTGGAGTCCAGCTGCTCTAGGTGGAGCTCCAGGTTCCCCGCTGTGTAGGGGTCCAGGTCCAGGGCGGTGAGCTTCCTGCGCAGACTGTTCTTCTGCTCCCTCTCCTCCTTCAGGGCCTCCAGGGCCTCATCCAGCTGCCGCTCTGCGATCTCCCTCAGCCGCTCCGCCTCCTCCAGCTGTGCCCGCAGCTCCTCCTGCTCCTCGTCCTTCTGAGTGAGCTCCAGCTTCACAGTCTCAAACTCTACCTGTAACCAAGACCAGGCTCAGTGAACATTTAACACAAATAATACCAGCAGCAGCATATCATAAAAAAGGGCCTTCATTATCCATGTGGCTAATGCTGAGATGCTGGCACCCCTCTCTACCCCTTCCCCTACAGCCACACCTACAGATGAGCTGCAAACATAAACATGACCTTGGGTGGAAATTAATTGTGTATGTATTAATTGTGTAAATTGAACAAAGTCAAATGAAGCACCCCCATAATCTTTTATATACACTTACAGATCAGGTGCGTTACTTGATCATAATAATCACAGACCTTTTTTTCCTTCCTCAAATAAATGTATTAACATCAGGTTTTATTTATTGTTAAGCATGCTAAAACATAAATATTGAGCTGCCTAAACATAGCACTGCTCAGATAAGGTAATGGCGGGGTTGAAAGTAGCTTGCTTGGCAGAGGAGCACATACTTTGGAAAATATGCATGTATGGTTGGGGGTTTGATGCTAGCTCTAAACATTTACACTACTGTCGATTAGTGAGGAGATGAAGAGGGAAATAGAACAGAATACAGTGTGTGGCTTATGTGGATATGGTACCTGCACTGTTTCATGCAAATGCTTGAACTTGCATGACTATCTGCAAGCCCTTGCTGATGCACTCCTTAAATGAACTCCTAGGCTAATATCTCTGATGACAAATCAATTAGAAACTCACAAGGAATTGACATACTGTACATAGTCCACACAATCCAGCAAGCATGTAGCATGTTATGTAATGTAAGGGTTATGCATACTAGAAAGTAAAAACTAAATTAAAATTGTTACATTAAATAAACACATTGTCCCCCATGTGTAACGTCATTCTGTTCCATGCCCCCAAACTAATCAGATAACAGAGTTTCAGCTGAACTGACCCTTACAATATACTGACATGGAGAGCAGACCCTCTGCCTCGCAGCAGAAAAGACTCATCTGCATTCAAAAGAACTTGTCCAACACCCTCAGACACAAACAATACGAGTATCACATGGACACTTCCCTATTTTCCCTGTGAAATAGGATTCACCACCCACAAGACTGGGTCCCACTCTCATGCAATGTGCCCAGATGGATTTGTCAAATGCTGGATTTAAAATGCAACATGCAGATATTAACTATTGAACATTCCTTCTCATAAATGGTAAACAAATCAAAGCCTGCATTTCACCATAATCATTTCACACACATCTAATAAAATATATCATATTTAAAAGGTAAATAAGGAGTAATTGTAATAATAACAATGCAAGGCTGTGGGGAGCCTCATCTTTGAGCTTGCGATTTGAACAGCGGCTGACCTGGTTCTCCTTGAGCACAGACACTTGTTTCTGCAGGGAGATGTTTTCCTCCTCCAGCTCGCTGTTGTCCTGCAACTGGCGCAGCTCTCGCACCTTATACTCCTTCGTCTCATCCATCAGATGGCCCTTCTGTGCCTCCAGACACTCACAATCCTGGAAACAGAGCTCGTTGAACAAACTGATAGCATATTGCTAATAGATCATTGTATCAATTGGTATTTTTTTAACTATACTATACCTCCAAATACTTAATGCAAGTTGTCTTCTGTACATAATATACATTTTGGAGAAAGGTTTCCCAAACTTGAACTTGGCCCAACTATATTGGCCTTTACTGCAACTAAGATTAGTTGTAACAGCGTAACAAGCCTGATGTGAGGCTTGTTCTTGTATAACAGCACAACTGAAGAATCTCAGTCAGTGACTGCAAGCATGTAAAGAAGACAAGTGTAATCTATACCTTCTTCAACTGCGTAGTGAGGACCCCCAGCCTATCGATTTCAGCGTGAGCATTGCCCAGAGCGAGGCGTGCCTGCTTCACCTCCGCTTGTACTTCGTCTATGCGCGTTGTCATGGCAGCCTCCTTCGTAGCAGTCTCCTGCAGCAGATTCTCCTCCCGGCATTCTCCATCTGCAGCTGCACGCTTCTGGCTGCTCACAGAATCTGCAAATGCCTACATATGCACAATGCATAAGGGTATCAGAAAGAAACATGTATTGGGCTGACTAATTTGCAAATATGTGTCCTGTAAAATACATTTTGTTTTTACAGTGCATAACCTATAGTAACCATCTATTTCACAGCAGGAATTGTAACCATGAGGGAACAGAAAGTTAGTAGAACCGTGCTAGAAAACAACAAGCTGAAACACGATCCTACAGGAAATGAATCAACATTGCAACCCTTTTGCCATAAAAATCACCACCACTCAGCCTTTCCTAAGTATTGTTGCATTTTCTCTGTCTGTGAAATCGTCACAAATTGAGTTTGTAAATTTAATTTGGCTGATGCTGAGAACATGTGCGGACAGGCATTTGGTGCACAGCATTATAAATGCCCTAGACAAGATATGTCCTTGCAATTTTGCCTTCATCACTGTCAGCTGATATTGCCAGATAAAGAGCTATGCAAAATGAACATGTAGGCTACTACAACATGTTATGCACACATACATTATTGGTGTAAAGTAAAACAGATTAAAACTAAATGCTACAATACCCACACTTTCCCTTGACTTAAAAAACTGCATAATAATAAAGACTTAATACATTTCACATTTTACTCAACATTATGCTTTTAAGAATGCATCAGTCGATCACTGGTCAAAGCCGATTAAGGTGAGAACCAGCCAAATCCGGTCACTGGCTGGTCAATCGATGTACCCCTAGGAAATACTAGGCTGTAGTCTAGGCTATATCATTTAAAGCCTGTAAACCTATGGCACACATCCAATGCACTGATGTTCATGAGAAAGACCAAGACTGATCCATAGTCAACAACAGAATGAAACTGAAAGAGTCTGTAAGGTGCTGAGTAAAAGGCTTGAGACTGAGAGCCTGACTAACTGGTCCTGAACCATTTATCCGCTGTGTGATGCAATCAACATATACAATTACAAGTGAGAAACTGGCTCTACGGCCATACCACGGTAGATGTTTGAATCAAGGGCTTTGACCAGGCTACTGCCTGACCAAACTGCAACTCTATTAGCAGAAATACCACAAGTCATTGTAAGATTGTTGTGAAAAACTATTTTGTTTTAATCTGGTGCATAAATTCATCCATTTAGTCATATAGGTGAAAAGGCACACCATAAAAAATGAATAGCCGCTGCCATAGTTTATACCCTCAGTATTACGACATGTCATTTGATAGCCAATGCAGGCCGGATTATCTAGTGGTTTGGATGTTTGCCTCCCAGCTTGAAGGTCATAGCTTTGAAACCCAGATATTTGTAATTGTACTACTCATTGTAAGCAAAATTAATAAAGCATCTGCAATATTTAAATAAATCCTTTCCCCAAATGCAACTGCCAACAGTTGAACCCAGTGTCATACACGGCTACTCTTGTCCATCAAGATTATTCATTAATATTCATATTAGTAGTTTACAAACCTCAAAAACTGGAAGAGGTGAAATGTCTGTTTCTAGGCTTCTGCTAACAAGCTTATTCATATCCCTTTATACTAGATTAGACTATCATGCCATCTGATTTCTCATAACAGGATTTTTGCTGGTAGTACATTGGCCAAAAAGGGGAATGTACCCAGTACAGAATACGTGCTTAATACTTAATATCTTCAGCTCAACTTGGCTTCTATGGGTCAGTCAATTTGTCAGTTTAATAGACGTTTCTCAAAGTAGATGAGCAGGGAATTAAGAACGAAACAGTTTTGATAAATACAATTGTATAACACTAGCATTATAAAAAAATATTTTCATATTCAAGTTGATTAGTTAAAGGGTTTGATATTCCAACAGCAACTCTGCCTAATCTGATTTGAGGTTATTAGTCAGTACAGTAGACTCTTATTTACACTGTAGTTGCATTATAGAAACCTAACTCTAAAGCAAAAATATATTTTAACTAATACCTGCTGTTTTCAACTTGTGCATAAATAACAAGCTTTCCTTTCTACCAGATGTCTGTCTAATTTACAGGTACCGCATTAGTATAACAATGTGATATAAGACAAAATAACCAATTCTACAATAAATTGTTCAAATAAATCTTAGATAATAACATGTATATTGATAATCATGAAAATACATTAATGCTCAACTGGTCATCCTACCTCTTTGATCTGCTGTAACTCCACTTTGAGGGCCTCATGCTCTTCTTCCAGCTGTCTATGTTTTGTCTTGAGGGCAGCGCTCTCCTCCAACACCACCAGGCCATACCGGGCAGCTTGCAGCTTCTCCTCTGTAGCCTCTTGTAGCTCCAAAGTCAGTCGCATCACTTCAGCCTTCAGATCTACACTCCCCATCTCTGCGTCCGTTTCTCCTTCCACCTCTGCGTTCACTTGCAGCATCCTTGTTCTACTTGTCCACCGATACTCCTCCAGGTCTTCTTTAGCTTTCCCGTATCATCACTCCCCGCTAAAGGACAAAATAAAACCAATATACACACATTGTGTATCTGGGTGTTTTGTATGAAGCGTGGTTAAAATCTTCATGCAGTTCAACCGTGTATCGATATATTATTGGTCAATTATACATATAATAATTATTATTATTATCATTATTATTTGATATATTATCGATAAACAGTGTAACATACTAGAGTATTACGTATTATTGTGCCTGCAAAATAATAGTACTGTTATACCCGGGTACTCCCTTTAGCAGCCGTAGTACCCTGATTGTAACAAGCCATCTGTTCCCCAAATAGTACTATACCGTATAGGTTCCCAAGCGATACTGTGAGCTAATTAGCTACATACGGTAAATGTACGGTATATTGGCCAATGCTCCATCAATACAGCACAATTTATAGATCTGCGTCAACAAAAAAACGACCCGCACCCAGTCACAGAACTTCGATACGTTTAAATGTAAATATTACAGAAAACTAACTAGGTGCTGTACCGTACGTAGTGTAAACGATTTTAAATCACAATGAGTTAAAATAAAATGGTCACCCAGATGTATTACTTGCTTATTAGTTGCAACTTGCTGGGTTTATCAACCATGTTAACTGGTTGGGGTGGTGTCCTCCTATATCCTACGGTACGGTACTGTACGGTAATGTCCAGTCAAATCCACTGGACGCCGGTTTGTGTGGACTGCCATTACTGTACGGTGGCTGCGTTAGCCAGCGCCACGATAGCGAGCAGCTATAAAGAACGGTACGTTAGCTTTGGCCTACAGTACGATACTTGTAGCATGAATAAAACATGTGTACGGTACCCAGTCTCCGACTGGAATTTGTAGAATGACGTTTACCTGGGTGTTTAGCTGAATTCGCGACAGTACCGTGTGATAAGAGAGCTAAATTATCATACGGTAGGGTACCGGTGCTGTACCGGCCCCTATACAAGTCACTAACCTCTGCTCTCTGTTGAAGAAACGTCAACTGGAAGTCCAGTACCGGTACGGTAATCGCGAATCGAGTTGGTCCTTCAAATAGCCTGCCACTGCCGGCGGTTGTAATGCTAGATGTCTGTGACAACCGGGCCGGGTTACATATCCTCCCCTCCTCATCTCCTCCCCTTGGTTCATTCGTTGGTAGTGTCGTGGCGAAATGTGGTACCCTCTTCCTTCATGGAACTCTCAATCTCATCCAACCTAAGTGTTTTATTAAATGTTCCCTATTTATTGTGTCAACATTCTAATTAACGAACTGTATATGAATACATGAATATTGTTGATATGAACATTTAATGCGACTCTTTATAAGACCAAATCAGTTATGAAAAACTATTCAAATCGATTCTGTCGGGGCACACAGTTTCCGCACCACGCCTTTCAAGAGGCATATTAAAAGCGCGCCCAAATCCAAGAACATCTACCCCCTCTAGCAACCATACTGCGCAACTTCCTCGACCTCAAGAATTAGAAACACACCATTTGACTCAGTCTCTTCATTGCATTGTATTGTATTGTATATGGCATTGGCCTGATACACGAATACGCTGTAAACACAGTTTTTAACAAAATATACAAAGATAAATAAAAAAATGCTTAAACATTCCTGAGACATCCGCTCGTACTGTATACGAATTTCCTCTTTACTTCCGCATGTGCACACGATGTCAGAAAATATACTACAATAGAACTATATAATTACTCCACTCAAAGCATGAAGATCGTTACTTGGAACATAAATGGAATAAGAACATTTAAAGGGTCTATAAAAAATGCTCTTGATTCACTGGATGCCGATATAATCTGTGTGCAAGAGACAAAAGTGACAAGTAAGTGGAGACCTCTGGACGAACCTGGAAGTTGCTGGATGATGGATATGTGATCTCTCATACTAAAATGAAATGTCTACTCAAGCATATTTCAAAATGACTTCGAAAATGTTTCAGTCTGTAACACCCAATAATGTTCCCCACAGGAGACTTGCTCGATGAAAGAACTGCTATTGTTGAGGGTTATAACTCGTATTACAGCTTCAGTCGTGGACGCAGTGGCTATTCAGGTTGACACACTTTGTTTGCAATGAAAAGAACGCCCACTATATGATTCCAATAGCTAGCTAAATATCTATTTTATATTTTTATGTATTTTATTAGAATCAATAACTTTGTAATGTCCCCGGCCACCTGGTCCACATTTACATTGTTTATATTCCCAAACATTTATAGGCGTGGCTACCTACTGTAAGGACAGTGCCACTCCTTTTGCTGCTGAGGAAGGTCTTGCAGGCTTGATGACTAACTACCAAGGAGCTGTTGGATGCTATGGTGACTATACAGATTTCTCTGTTGAAGAGTTGCAGCTTTTGGACAATGAAGGACGGGCTGTTGTTACACAGCACCAAATCACGTAATATTAAAAATATTAAAAATGTCATCCAGTGTTTGTATGCTGTACAGTATTAAAACATTGTCTGCTTTATGGCTAAATTGTTTTTTTTTCATAGGTTTCAAAACAAGATACAAACACTCACTGTGATCAATGTTTACTGCCCGCGAGCTGACCCTGATAAGTCTGAGAGGAAACAGTTTAAACTGCAGTTCTACAAATTGCTTCAGGCCAGAGCTGAGGCAATACTGGTGTCTGGAAGGTGAGATTCTCTGAGAAAACATAATCTCAAGATTGTCTCTGAAAACTTTGCAAGGCACATCTTTCACACATTTAAGTGTAACTTTAATATGTTTTCTTTATCTTTCAGTCATGTTATTATTTTAGGAGATGTGAATACATCTCACCGGCCAATAGATCACTGTGACCCCAATGACATTGTAAGTAAAATGCATATTGTTGTATTCTACATTCTTGCATCTTGTTCCCTTTAAAACATTGAAAGCTTAAAGCCACTACGCATTGTTTTAGTAATTAATGCAAAGTTTGGGTGACAAGGACCATGAAGGATGACCTTATTGCTGTTGTCACCTGTTGTCCTGCTTTTGCTTACTCAGGTCAAACCACCACAAAAATGAACATAAAATACTGTGATAAACATAAACGTTCAAGTGGGCTATGCGCATAGGGGACGTCTCCGTATGGGCTTTAACGCAATAATAGTTAACAGTATGCTTACCTTTTGTTACAATTTAGGATCATTTTGAGGAGAACCCGGGAAGAAAATGGCTGAATGAGTTTTTGTACAATGATGATGATGTACAAAGAAGGGAGAATATAGAAGAAGAGAGCGTGGCGTCTACAGCAGAACCCATCCACAATGGAAAATTCATTGACACCTTCCGCTACTTCCACCCCAATCGAACCAACGCCTTCACCTGCTGGTCCACGCTCACCGGAGCCCGGCAAACCAACTATGGAACACGCATTGACTATATCTTTTCCGACCTGCTGTTAGCCAAGCAGCAGTTTGTGGCAGCAGACATCATGCCGGAGGTGGAGGGGTCAGATCACTGCCCTGTTTGGGGCCAGCTCAGCTGCTCTCTCCTGCCCAGCTCTAAGCCGCCTCCCCTCTGCACCTGCTACCTGCCAGAGTTCGCTGGTAAGCAGCAGAAACTCTCCCGTTTCCTGGTTAAACTTGGCCAAACTTTGGTTGAAAATGAAGCCAGCCATCACCTACCGGGATCTCAAGAGGTAGAGGAGAGAAGAGAGAATGTCATCCCTGCTGTGGCGGCAAACATGTCTGTAAGGAAGCGAACATTAGCAGTGGACCCTGTTGTACCAAAAGGGAAGAAGAGCAGGCTGCTTAAGACTTCATCAAAGCTGCAGGGAAGTCTACTTGCATTTTTCAAACCCAAGCCCACCAATGCAATTCAAGCAACAGAAGCTCCTGCCAGTCAGTGTGAAAGACTCCTCGGAATAACCACTAGGGAAGAGGATTCCTTACTGACGGAGAGGAACAACAGAGGGGCTGGGGGCACCTGTGAGAATGTGTCGCCACGGCAATCCTTGGACAACATGGAAAAGGACCGGGACAAACGGACACAGATGGAGTCCGAGTGTTTGAACTCAGAGACCTCTGCAGGACCCTCAAGTCAGAGGACGAGGACATCGCAAGAGTTTTGGAAGTCAGTGTTTCACGGGCCGCCCCCACCCCCGCCCTGCAAAGTTCACAGGGAGCCCTGTGTGCTTCGTACCGTCAGGAAGGAAGGGCCCAACATGGGCAGGCAGTTCTTTGTTTGTGCCCGTCCACAGGGTCATGCCTCTAATCCTGAGGCACGCTGTAACTTTTTTGCATGGGTTGACCATGGGAAATGACATGTCAGCATCTTACCTTATAGGACCAGACGTTTTCTTGACTCATGGACTCATACAGGAAAACTATTAGCTCTCCCCTAGTTCTCAAAATACAATGTTTATGTTCTTTATGTAATGTGCTTTGTTAGTTTTAGAATAAAGTTATGTTTTCTATATTTTCAAGTTTCCTGTTTCCTTTCTCATTCTAGAATATAGATATGTAATTGTGCCCACAAGGGGGCAGTAGTACAGAGATGATGACCAATGGTAATTGTGCACAGTAACTTGACACTTAAAGCCCATGTATGCAGAAGCATACATTGGCGTTAGTCCCAGCCTCTTCCTTTGGTAGCACATCAGATCAGCAATTCCTGCTTTACGCAAGTAAAGGCAGGTTCTGTGAGACCATCACAGACACAGTCCTGGAATCACCATTAATGCATGAGTGCACAATATTACATTATAGCAGACAGTAATGTAGGCTAAGAAATATAGCCTATTATTTCAAGACACTGCACAGCTAACACATTACATTGAATTTGATAAAACTCACAGTACCATATAATGCTTTACCTTCCCTTAAATGAAAGTTCAAGATGAATGCTGACAGTATACATATTTACAATGAGAATCTTTCATGCAGCACCTCCTGGTCCGCTGTAGAGAAAGTGGGGTGGTTTAGATTGTGACATGGCAGAAAATCTTGTTTGCCCGCCTAATTGCCGCTTTCCTCCTGCACATCTCTTCTCTCTCAACTCCATTTGCTTTTACAGAGTACACAGAAAAAGCAGGTTTAAGAAAAGCTATCCAGACATTACGTTACAGGAGATTGAGTCCCCAATACTACAGAAAAACATCCCTTTGAGTGAGCTTTGTGGAATGGTGAGTACAGAAGTGTGCTGCTATTTCATGTGAACACTGACTTATTGTTTTCTCACACGTGTGCTTGAAATGTGTTTGCTGTTATCTTTTGCATGAAGGGTTTTCTTTTCTGATCTGTTTAAATGGTTTGTGATCTTACTGAATTGTATCAGATACAGTTGAACTAATCCCAACGGTGCTTACATTGACGTGTTGGCAACATCTCTATTAAAGAGTGCCTTAGTTAATGAAGATGTCGGATTCATTGAATATCTAACATGTAAATGTTGATGGGCCATTGTATAAACCTATAGATTAAAGTGAAAGGGTAAAATACATTATTATTTAACTTTAGACAGAATATATACAGTATACACACACAGTATATACTGTATGTGTCATTATTTATCAAAATGTATGTAATGCTGTCAGAACCATATAATGTTATACCAAAAGTTGAGTTTTAACATTTTGTATGAATACTGAATATGTGTCACTTGAGACTGTGGTCTTTAAAGGCCACATATTGTTAACATAAAGCAGCAAAAACATTTGAGGTTGTCTTAACCACAAACTCGGTTTGAATCCAAAATAGTTATTTGTTGAAAAAATATATTTACTGTAGCTGAGACTGTATTGTGTTAAGTTCAGATAGTGAAAGTGGGTGTTTCTGGGGTGTGCTAACATATCTAATGATTTAAGATAAACAGAAATGTATTTTGCAGATATGTGACTGTTGTGGAGGACTGTTTGATCTACACCCCTTTGTTAAAACATTGTTCTCCAAATGTATTTTATCATAGCCAAAGTATATAGCCAATGCACAGTATGAAACACTGAACGAAACATTATAATACAGCTCCACAATTATACTGTAAATCTTGCTTAACTGCTGTTTATCTGACTTCAATATATCAATAAGCTTCAATATAGCTTTGGTACTCCTCTTGTCTAGCACTGAATGTATGCATATTAATTATGTATGTCAATGCGCACGGCACATTAATAGCATGTTTGATATTTGCATTCTTAAGCAGACTTGCATGCAAACAAACAACCTTAAAAAAATAACTTATCTCTTAAGCTAATTAACTTCACTGTGACTTGCAGCAGGATGTAATTGTGGATAAGTGGCCAGCCATGCTCTAACAAACAAACCTTGTGTGATCTTCAGTAGCCTCAGCAATAACAGCACCATGTGTCTTTGTATAATCAATGTGTATTAAATCCAGGACAAAGTATACAACTATTGCAGTATTTTTTGTTATTGTTTAAAGCTTTTACTGCAACAAAGATTGGACCAAACACTACATGTAAATATGTTTGTAACCACAGTCATTAGAGTAAGTTATGCCTGACTGTAACTAGTTAAACAAAGGGTTAATAGGAATGCTCTACCTCTCCCTCACAGACACTGGGCTAAATCTACTCCCCTTTTATAACCTTAGTTCCAAGGAGCTTGCAGAGGGAAGCTGGATAAACATTGAGGGAATTCTTTAACTTCCCTGGTGACCTATTCTGTTAATTGGTCCTTCAAGAAAACATCACATTTTGGGACATAACAACTAGAATTTGATTACCAGGGTAAGTTTCTTAACAAGCTGTGGTATACCATCGATACAGTGTAGGCTATGCTAGAAGTTGAGAGGGGGCAGGGCTACAGTATCTGTCAATATGGAGCTGGTCTTGCATCAGACAAAAGCCATGTGCTACACACAGTTCTATAGGACACAGTAATTATGTTATACTTGTATACTATTGAATCTGAAAAAGGTGATTGCTTCGTATAGTTATGTATTACATAGGTCGTTTATGTACATAGCCAATTGTTAACAATGATACTGGAAAACAGACATTTTTAAATGCCTCTGGTATGTAATCATGTGGAAGTGTATGCCTATACACAAACATACTTTAAAAAGCATTAAGATTACTTTTATCCAATATTGAATGGTCAAATTACCTTCCCTAATTTCTGATACATATAAGACAAGACTACATAAGCATAATGCAAAGTCTAGAAAAACAGGTTTGTCTTGTTTTGCCATAATAAAAAATAAAATAACATGTATTTTACATATAAATAAAACTGCAAAATGTACTATATAAATCAATGAAGAGCGGTTAGAGACAATTTAGTTTAAATATTTAGTCCAAGCTATTTTGGTTATGTATGTTGGCTGTGGGCCATTTGAATGTGGTTTGACATATAGCTAAAAGTTTCCAATTTTTACCAACCAACAGCCACCACAGGGTGTAGTCAAGACAGTGTTGAAGAATTGGTAGCTTTTAAAGATTACATGTTTGCTTTATTTGTGCTATGGATAAAATAGTATAAAGCTCTTAACTCAAGTGTTCCCAGTGCTCTATTCAAGAATGGCTTTGGAATATATAAATAGAATGGAGTTTCTTGTAACCCTCCTTAGGAATGAGGAAACAGAATGTGAGTGTGCCCTTGGGGTTCAGATGTCCAGTGGTGGCCCAGTGGATAGCACTGCGGCCTCAGTCGTTTCTGTGTGGAGTTTGCATGTTCTCCTCGTGTCTGCGTGGGTTTCCTCCAGGTGCTCCGGTTTCCCCCACTACAAAAAACGTGAGGTTCTCTCTCCAGTCAGTGCCATGTGACCAGTGACACTGGTTTCAATCAGGATTTGGTCACCGGGCGCTGCACAGTGGCTGCCCACTGTTCCCTTGAGGGATGGGTTAAATGCAGAGGAATTTCACTATGTGTATGTGACAATAAAAGTACCTTTACAGATGTGAAAACCCAGACAGCAGCGTGACCTATAGAGTGGACTGTATTGGTGAAAAGAATCCCTTAATCCAGTGGCAGTTGGAGAGACCCAAGCTCTTACACAGCCTATCTCTATGGCACAGCAGATTAGCTCAACATAATTCCTCTGACAACATTGGTTATATAAAGCATTATAATGTCATGTAAGATGTATGTGGCTTTAGCTCAGAATAGTCTCTTTGTTCTCTGGGAAGGTAGTGTCTTTAGTTGTATCCTGTTGAATGCAATGAGTGGATTTCATTCAAATTACCGGAGAAAAATGAAACTAATGAGAAAACTGGTGCCATTTATATTAAACTTGATAAATTGGTCTGCTAGGTTTTTTCACAATTAATTACTCTCTGTTAAAGGTACACAATATTTTTAACATTAAAGGTGCTCTATGGCTGCTATATTTTAATATAGTATACAACTGTTTTCTTGTGTGTGTGTGGCTAGAAATGCTGGGCAAGTTACTTCCAAAAAGTAATACATCATGCTCAAGTACCACTAACATTAATTTCAGCAAAGAAAAAAAGTTATATTTTGCAAACTTACACACAGGCGAATATTTCAGGGATATGAAGGAAGTACTTGGCTGGGCTAGGCTGTAGTCAGACTCAGTCCCTGATAGAGTAGTCTATTTGTTCGGATTGAGTCTGTTCCGGTTGTGCGCCATAATACGGCACTGATCCTGTGGGTGCTACAGATCCTGAACACCCATGTGTGCCAGGTACATTAGGTAGGGCACCTATCTACACATTGACATGATCCTTTTCACACATAAAACCAACCCTTAAATCTGTCTACCAGTTTCCAATTTACTCAACCAAGTAAATATATGGTGGTAAATGTGTAGGGATTTTCTATATGTGCCACAACCTTTTGTTCACAACATAGCCTATACAGCAATTTAACAGATTTTGTTATCTCAATGCCATGTTATAGTTCTAAATTACGTTTTGGTAAGGATTAATGAGCGATTTGATACTAGAAAATGTCTGGAGTGGGCCAGCGGAATTCTGGGATGTACTATAACAATGAAGCCACATGCTAATTGAGCTCAAGAACTATAATCGAAGCAATAGAGTAGACCTGTTTTTTTTTTTTATTTTTAAGGCAGAGGCAGATTAGCATCAATAGCCTGCAATTTATTGCCGGAAGAAACTACTTGTGCTGCTTGCTTCAAAATACAACATATACTACTGTTATTGTTAAGAGATGTGCTAAGGCTAGGCTTTAACAAGTTATCATCTTCTAATAGGTTTGATCAGTGTTTTAATTGATTATGGCCATATTATCTTTTAGTCTTCCTCTTCAATAACATATTTCAGATGTAGCCTATGATTCATACATTTTGTAGGCCAATGTGTGATGTTTTGAATGTGCCACATGCACATTTAAAACCTGTTATTAACGAACGCCCCCGCCGGCGGGGGCGCACCCCCCACTATCCAACTCGAGAGAATATATTTTTTTAAATATACATGTCTAACAGTATTATTATACAAGTCTGGATAGCCAAGCCTCTGCCCTAGCAATGTAATCTAACAAACATTGCCCAAATGTAAGCATTTTTCAAAGAAACCACATTAAAATAAATATCGTATATAATTCGTACGAATTATTGTGATTCATTGCCATGACGCTCGTAAAATATATTTTTTAAGTCATGTTGTGTGTTCCATCTGATATTATCAGAAAGACCGCATTTCCGGGGTTCCAACACTGTTCTCCCCTTGCAGATAGCAGCATGCCTTAG